>JAODXP020009536.1:12500-30000 GCA_027497455.2 Sardinella longiceps | reverse complement strand
TGGATAAATATTACCTGTGTTGGTGTAAATATGCCCTTATCGGAGCATATTGCTGTGGGAAAATAGGGTCTAATTTTTTTTTAATCATTGTAATGTGAGAGCATGGGGCTGTGGGAACATAGGGTTCAATTTCCCAAATTTCCTAAGAAATGTGGGAACATAGAGCTGTGGGAACAAAGAGCTGTGGGAACATAGAGCTGACCCCCTGCATGCTCATTTTGCCGAATAAATGTTTGAGAAACTTTCATATTTGACTTATTGTCAGATTTCCCTAGGATTTGAACTAAGCTAGTTGTAAGTTGAAATGAATACTGTAGCTATATTTGGAATAACAGTTAATTTTCACCAAATTCATTGATGGAGATATATGCAAATATCTGTCTTCACAATTATAGGCAGTCAATGTATTGCTCTCTAATGGTGTATACATTGCAGAACAACCAGTGGTCTTTTAGAGCAGAGGCAAGAATCTTGGCCGACCATAGACCTAGATCACTGCACCTTTCCAGCTCTTGCCGGGTGAAGAAGGCATATCATCGATTCAATGATGTCCTTCTTCCTTGGCAAGACACCATTTGGAAGATCAGAAGCCTTCAAATAGCTTTTTTGGTCTTTGACTGCGTTCCATAAACACCAGATGCCATTGTTAAGCTATTGTCTTTCCTGCACATGTGAAACTTCAGTTATGATGGAAGAGGGTTTTGTCAATGAATAATAAACCCCATCACTTCACAGTTTTCCAAAAGCAAAGTATCAATATGAAGATCTGATTTAAAATCATTGCCATTCACAAACATCTTTGCCAATTTAACGACAAAACTTCATCTATGTAGCGACTCCGGTGATTTTTTTTGCCGAATCTGGCGACTTTTAAAAACTCGTCTTTTAAGTGACATAACCTCAACTAGTAACTTTGATCACTTTGGTCCCTTTCATTTTGTACACCACAGTATTATAACACAATAACAACATTTATTATTTGAAAAAGTGTGAGAATATTTTGTTATATTATTATATTTTTTCTTTTTAATTTGGAATTCGTCACGTTTGTGACCTTTGATTTTACAAAATATGACCTGATGTTTGACCTTTTATAGCACAAAAAACATCCTACTATACACCATAACACAGAAAACCATTGAATGACCCCATCATGAACATAATTCATGCATTGTGCTAGAACAACCATTTAAAGATGGCGAAAAACACATTTTTGTGACCTTTTGACCTTTAATATGACCTTGACATTGTAGTTATATAGTTTAAAGTACTACTGTGATATAACATGACACATGTAAGATCATTAAAAGGACCATATTGAACATATTCATATGTAGTACTGGGACAACAGGGGGAAAACTGTCATAATAGGCGAAAAATGCCCATTTTTTAGGTGGAAAAAGTAATTTTGGGGGTAGGGGGGGGTTTTTGGAAGATATTTTCAAAAAAATTACACAGGAGTGTTGGAAACACATAGCAGCATCAGAAAATCAGGGCAATTGTGGTATTTGGTATTTACACCCCTCCCTATTACTAAGTCTACTAGCTAGGGCTTTAAACAATATCTTGTAATCTGTGGAAAGTAAAGCAACTAGGTGCCAGTTCTTTAGCTCATTCAAATGCCCCTTTTTTTAGTTCTTTAGCTCATTCAAATGCCACTTTCTTTGGTAATAGAGTGAGTAGTGCTCTTTGACATGATAAAGGTCATTTGCCCCATTCACCTTTTTCACCTACGTCACTATGAGGCACCAGAACGAGGCTTGGGTGGTAAAACTTGATGGGATATCCCCTCATCTGCACAATTTTCCACCTGACCAACAGTAAGAGAGGGGACCAGCAGTAGATTTTCTGTCCGGCATCTGTGAGAAATTATATATTTTTATTTTTATAAAGTGAAGGGAGTTTGTCCTTGTCCCCGTTTCTCATGGATGCTTCCCGTACTGCCTGTAAAGCACCGCGAGACAATGCACTGTATTTGAGCGCTCTACAAATAAAATTGAATTGAATTACATGAACGTTTCGTCGGCACTAGTTTTACCACCCGACCCTCGTTTTCGTTCGGAACATGGCGGCCAGGTGAAAAAGGTGAATTGTCATTGGTTTGACACACTTCTGCCAGCCTTTTGCAAATCAGTTAACGATGATGTCATTCAAGCAGTCCAAACTCCATTGCTTTAGCTTTGGGCACCAAACAGAAACTATATAGTATGGTGCCATCTCTTAGGCCTCGTTCAGATTGGCATCCCAAATCCGATTTTTTCATATCCAGATTGTATCTAGAATTGATTTCTGGTGGTCTGAACAGCAGAAAACAACATGCATTCCGATTTTTCCGAATCTGTTACGCTCTACATACCCATGTGGTGTCAATTGCGATTCATATCGGATATGCTGCGATCTGAACAGCTTTTCCACATGGGATAAGATTTCACCGTGTCACTTGCGTCATTTGTCACGTGACACAAACATCAACACATGGAATGCAGATGGACGGAAGTGAGAAATTAATGTTAATTCTCCTTTTTAAAAACAGTATAGTTTGCTATAACAATGTGTCAGTGCGCGTTATGGATTTGCCGCAAGTTGGAGTTTACCTCGCGTGTGGAAAGCAAGATTTACCTCACATGTGGAAAGCAACGTCAGTGAACGTTTTCAACCACGCATCAGAAAGGCAACTAACAGCTGTTTTGGATGCATCGATGCACTGAGATAAAGATGAGTAACGCTATTCTTCCATCTCTGACACTTCCTTGTTACTTGCAGCTGTGTGCTACGGCCCCACTTAACCATCTGAGAGAGAAACAACCCACATTCTACCCTCCGCGGTTTTGTTTATTATTTGTGGGCATGATGCGTTAGGGTACCATAGTAACCCACGTGGATGGTGGGTGATTAGCTGACATGGAGATCCGATATGACAAGCAATGTGAACGCGGTCGATAGAGAGATAAGATGTTGATCAGATATGCAAAAAATCAGATTTGGAGTGCAGTCTGAACATAGCCTTAGAAACTTCTTGACCGATATGAATTCACTGAAGCACCTGTTTAACTGCTTCACACAACTTTTCAATTTGCAATCAGTCTGCAGGCTTAGAAGGTGCCATGTTGAGTTTTAACTTGCAAGCATGGATGGTCTAAGGCAGATGAGAGTGAGAGTAAGAGGTAGAGGGCTCAGGGCAGGAGGAGGAGAGAAAGAAGTCAGTATGTGTGCCAGGTGGAGGTGTAACTGGTAGGGATGAAGTTACAGATGAAATTCGGGCAACTGTGATGATCATGTAGTAAATTGTGTGATAGTCTTTCACTTCGAGGACGCTGGACAAAGAGTCCAACCTGTTCTCAATAGAAACAGGGTTGCATCCATAATAAGAGTTTTCTGACTGGAGAGCAGGTAATGTTGCTTATGCACTATATACAGATATCTGCAGTGATATACAGTATTTCATGTAGTTTTTTCCACATTTCATGTATTCTTTATTTATAGAATCGACAGGCTACCGGTCGGTGGTGGTAGACACAGAGTTTTGAATGCTGGGCAGGAGGCAGCTATATGTATTTATCAATAAGATGCACTGATGCACTTTATATGTCTGCTTCAAATGGCTACTATCAGTCTGTCTGTGGTGTCACAATGTCTGTCAGTAATTGCCCTGTCGTGAGTTGTGGTCTGATGTGTGATGTGTCCACTATGTTGTATGTTATGTTTTAATGAAGTGCCAACTCACTTGTCTGCACACCAATTCTACCTCTGGGTATAGATAAAGTAATCTAATCTAATCTAATCTAATCTATTGTTAACATGGTAATGGCAAATACAGTAAGGCTGTGTGAAATCAGGGCAACAGTGATGAAATACATCAGACGCCCGTAAGTTTGCTTAAACAAATCTGCAGTACATAGTCTAAGAAGCATCCGGGCTTTACTCTGCTGCTGATCCCCCATCACATTTAATGGCTTTTTAAGTTTGTTGCTGGCCTGTTTCTTCTAGTTCACAGGTCTTTGCTCCGCAGTCCAACACCTTTTGGGGGAAGGCTCTGCCCCCCTGCCTTTTTTCATCGGCAGGATATGCGACTGGCTCAGTGCTACTCCTATCAACATCATGAGCCTTCTCCATGGACTTGCAATTATGGTTCGATGACAGGGGCCTGCGCCAAAGACTATGACTTTTTAAGTTAAACGTACTGTTTCAATGTTAATTTTCTATATGTTCTAAATATGGATTAAATTTGTTAATCTTATCTTGCATACCGAGTCTTTATAGTAGAACTTGCAGATCAGGGGCTATTTAGACATGTAAATACTGTAGTGTACTGTAGCTTTTTTTTTTTTTTTTGCAATTATACATTCTCACCTTTTTGACAATGCACAGTCAATGACAACTAACACCAAAGACCATGGAATACTCTGAAATTATACAGATAGTAATGAATCTGAATGGCGATCTAACAGCTCAACAATGGCGCCTGCTTACTTCAGGTAGTTTCGTCAGATTCGTGTATAGACCCAAGATACACATTCAAAAGCTATAAAACATGATTTTTCATAATATGGGACCTTTAAAGTTAGCACCGTTGCATAGCCTACTCAAAATACCAAAACACTGGCTCTTACCTTGTGTTACAGTTCAAGGCATATCCATATTATATCCATTTTTCATGTAAAGTCCACAATTAGATGTATTCCTGTCATGACTGCATGTTAGATCAGTCAATATCAGTTAACTTTTAAGTTAGGACTGGTTGTAGGCAGCAGAATGAATGATCAGAAGCTAGCCTAATAAAACCCTTGCCACATTGCTAATGAACTTCATCGTGGTCTTTCTCAGCATTCTTTTTTTCCTGACTTGTAACATTTTGAACGCCCATATCTCCTTCATTTGTTGGTCAATATTATCGATATTGGTATCGTCTGAAAGCTTATTTTACATAATTTTGAAAAAATGTGCCGAGTGACTGATTTTGACGTGTAGGGTCACATTTAGTTGATGCTTGTATATTTGTATATAATTTGAATCCTACACAGTGCCGTGGCATACACAATTAAAATCGCCATTTATACTTGTTGCTGTGTCTTTAAAAACACCAATATTATTTGGTTTTATAAAGCAGACACAAGCTGTCAGTCGGGGATAACGTTGTAGCCTCCCGTAGGCAAGTACAACAATGCAGTTTGTGCTCGAATGCAATTTTCTCACATTCATTTAGGCTATTTGCCAAGTTTCGCTTAACTACAAAAACAAAAGCACTTGAACACAATGCACTTGTAATTTCCACTTAACAAGTGGAAAGGCTCATCTTTCCCATACCACGTGAAGGCAGCATTAGTCGTCTTACCAAAGGTCTACCATTTGAGGCCAGAATATACACTTTGTGATAGTATGGCTCGTCATTACACCTGATCAAAGGCTTTCCCCAAATAGAAGGTCTCGGTTAGTGTAGATTAAAATTCTTCATTTACTCAGCCGTAGCCGAAGCCGTATTGCATCGGTACATGCGGCAACAGTAGGGTAGCAGTGTAGTCTGCCCCAAAATGGGCATCACATGAATGCTGAAGGTCACCAGGGACTGACCACAGGACTTCTGGCCCTACATGTAGTCATGGTCAGCCAGCTCTGGAGGTGCTGCAATCATCACAGCCAGACGGGCTCGTAGCCGGTTGCCTGACAGCTCCCTCTCCTGCATGTCGGCCATCTCTTGTAGCTCCACCTCGGGGCCTAAGTCTTCCTCCAGGTCCAGGTCATCATCAGCGGCCACACAAACGTTGTGGAGGATGCAGCATGCGGCAGCCACCTTTGGGGCAAACAGAGGATGGACCTCCAAAGCCTTCAGGAAGACTGATCGCCACCTCGTCTTTCGGATGCCAAAGGTTCATTCTATAATGTTGTATCCTTTGGCATGATGCAGGTTGAAGGTTTGCTCTGGTCGGTCTGTACTTAGAAGTCATCAGTAATTATTGAGTAAATAGAAGTCATCAGTAATTATTGAGTAAATAGAAGTCATCAGTAATTACTGTGTTAATCTTGATGTATTTAATGTGCAATATAGGGAATAATGGAGTTACTTTCAACAATGTTTAAAAACAAGGAATGATGCTCTTACTTTCAATGGGCTGCATGTAGGGTGTCAAGATGAGCTGTGTGAAGCTGGCCCCCCCTCAAACCCAAAATGCTGAAATAACACTGCAGTTCGTTTGTGCTGCAAATATTTTCGTTTGTGCTATTAACACTTTTGAGTAATTTAAAAATACATTTTTGGACATGTGACGTCATTTACACGCTCCGTTTTAATTGGTTTATGTGCCAAAACTGATTGGAAACACTTTCAACAATGTTTCATTGTTGATCTCTATGTGTGAAATGATACAGAGACGTGAATTTCAAGCCAAAAAACTGTTGCCATTGACAGTGGTCATTATAGCTTTCTCAGCGGTCATTATACAAAAATAAATGACCTGTGAAGGTTGAGGAGGCCCATTCAAAGTGAATGGAGCCTCTCACAACATTTTAGAGACCTGTATAATATAAATGATGAATGGCCTGTCCCAAATAGCCGCCTGTCCCAAACATAAGCTGGGGGGATGTTTTGATTTGGGCAAATAAAAGCCTAGCCTGACACGCCAGACTATTGCATGAATGTATAGTCTGGGGACGAGTGATAGACCCTCGGTTAAAACAGCTAAAACTAATCAGCGCAACTATCAACTAACAAGCAATTCAAACAACGGTAAGCCCGCCCAATAACACCATGACGTCTGAATACAGCCTAGAGCATAAACAGCTCAGACACAATGGAGGTCTGAGCTAGGGCTAGACGTACTCACTGAGCAAATTCAGTTTGGAGTGCGTCTGTAACGGAGGCCAGCTAGCTCGGTGGCAGTACGTGTAAATCCTCATCACCCAATTCCATGGGCGCTTCTAACGGCTGAGTTAGAAGCTCGGGTTTTTAGCTCAGTTGGTTAGAGCGTCCCACTCCCACGCCGGGAGTTGTAGCTTGCGGGGTGAAGGGTTCAAGACCCGTGTGCGGTGCAGATCACCACCGGCTAGACGTCTAGACCTCTAGGCTAATAAAAGCCCAAACTATCAACTATCATGACTTCAAATCCCAGCATGTCCCTCTCTCCTTCTCAGATCCCAAATTAAACACTGAAGGAGCCCAAGTGAATTAAGATGCGATGCAGCCCAAAGCCACTGGCGGGTTTACATGGACACTTTTAATCTGATTAAAAAGATTCCATGTGCATTCTATAGAACAGTATCCAAGGAGATGCATTCATAAATGCCCACTGAAATGGAATATTGGGATAAATAATCAGATTAAAAGTGTCCATGTAAACGGGGCTACTGAGAGACGCAACCCATTGATTAAGATGCAATTCAGCCCATTGATTCTGGCGCACACTGCTGCTTGTGTCTGACAGCGTGTGTGTGTGTGTGTGTCTCTGACAGCGTGTCGGCCAAGTCTGCGCTCCAGAACCCTGCTTCAAATGAAAGCTTCTCCCCTCGTTGTGTTTTGGCCAATAAGAGTAAGGACTGATTGATTGCCCTGCTGTGTGTGTGTGTGTGTGTGTGTGTGTGTGTGTGTGTGTGTGTGTGTGTGAGATGGCCCCGCTGCCTGAGCACACATGAAAGGAGCCACACGTCTCGCCACCCCTCCCCTGTGATGCACACAATCAATCAGCCACAATAACAGCAGCCAGTCATCAGCTGAGGACAGCAGCAGTGGCGCAGCTACAGAGTTGGGTTAGAGGAGAGAAGACAGGAGCAGTGAGATGAGAGGGGGAGAGAGAGAGAGGAAAGAGTTGTTGTGTCAGAGGAGCAGAATAAGGAGACACAGATAAAGAGTTGTTGTGAGCAGAATAAGGAGACACAGATAAAGAGTTGTTGTGTTAGAGGAGCAGAATAAGGAGACACAGATAAAGAGTTGTTGTGAGCAGAATAAGGAGACACAGATAAAGAGTTGTTGTGAGCAGAGGAGCAGAATAAGGAGACACAGATAAAGAGTTGTTGTGTTAGAGGAGCAGAATAAGGAGACACAGATAAAGAGTTGTTGTGAGCAGAATAAGGAGACACAGATAAAGAGTTGTTGTGTTAGAGGAGCAGAATAAGGAGACACTGATAAAGAGTTGTTGTGAGCAGAATAAGGAGACACAGATAAAGAGTTGTTGTGTTAGAGGAGCAGAATAAGGAGACACTGATAAAGAGTTGTTGTGTTAGAGGAGCAGAATAAGGAGACACAGATAAAGAGTTGTTGTGAGCAGAATAAGGAGACACAGATAAAGAGTTGTTGTGTTAGAGGAGCAGAATAAGGAGACACAGATAAAGAGTTGTTGTGTTAGAGGAGCAGAATAAGGAGACACAGATAAAGAGTTGTTGTGTCAGAGGAGCAGAATAAGGAGACACAGATAAAGAGTTGTTGTGTCAGAGGAGCAGAATAAGGAGACACAGATAAAGAGTTGTTGTGTCAGAGGAGCAGAATAAGGAGACACTGATAAAGAGTTGTTGTGAGCAGAATAAGGAGACACAGATAAAGAGTTGTTGTGTTAGAGGAAAAGTGAGAGGAGAGGGGAGCAGAGAGGAGGTGCAGCTAAAGAGTTGTATTAGTACTGTGTTAAACAATAAGAGTGTGTTAAACAGTACAGGTGTTGCATCCTTGGCTTAGAGGGGAGGAGAGGGGAGCAGTGAGAGTTGTATTAGTACTGAGTTAAACAATAAGAGTGTGTTAAACAGTACTGGTGTTGCACCCTTGGCTTAGAGGGGAGGAGAGCAGTGAGAGGAGGTGCAGAGAGAGGAGGTGCAGCTAAAGAGTTGTATTAGTTCTGTGTTAAACAGTACTGGTGTTGCATCCTTGTCAGGACTGCAAAGCTGGCAGCTTCCCTCAGGAACATGAAAGCTTAGGAGTAACCCAATCCCACATCAAACTCTTCTGAGCAAATGAATGAGGAAAGCAGTCTGCCTGGAAGGACGCATACGTGTCTAATTCTCTCTCTCTCTCTCTCTCTCTCTCTCTCTCTCTCTCTCTCTCTCTCTCTCTCTCTCTCTCTCTCTCTCTCTGTGTGTGTGTGTGTGTGTGAATGTGTGTAGCATCTGTGAAAACCTACATCAATCAAATTATCACAGAAGGCTGAGAACTGGAACAAAACATCTCAGATCAGAGAAATGTAATACCCTGAAAAATGTAGTCTCCTACGGAACAGAACTGACAGTTAATTGTAACTCTCCATCTCTCAGAACAACACACCTGACATCAATGCCTATAGGCTACACAGACACACACACACATATACACAAACACACACACACATATATATATACACACACACACACAACTCAATGCCTTGGTGACTGATACACTCTAGTGGTGCAGACACATACACACACACATATACACAGACACGCACACCTCAATGCCTTGGGGACTGATACACTCTAGTGGTGCAGACACATACACACACACATATACACAGACACGCACACCTCAATGCCTTGGGGACTGATACACTCTAGTGGTGCAGACACATACAAACACACACACACACACACACACACACACACACACACACACACACACACACATATATATATACACACACACACAACTCAATGCCTTGGTGACTGATACACTCTAGTGGTGCAGACACATACACACAGACACGCACACCTCAATGCCTTGGGGACTGATGAGCGTGGCAACAAGTACAGCTCAGTTTATCCAGTTAAACTGCTTAAGCCATATTATTACCAGTGTTTTTACAATAGTGAATAGTGTACATATTATTACCAGTGTTTTTACAATAGTGAATAGTGTACATATTATTACCAGTGTTTTTACAATAGTGAATAGTGTACATATTATTACCAGTGTTTTTACAATAGTGAATAGTGTACATATTATTACCAGTGTTTTTACAATAGTGAATAGTGTACATTTGTAAATAGTTTGTTCGTTGACTGCAGGTGGTGTTTGGGTGTGGGCTGCATCTCCTTGCTTAAAGAGTTTTCCCCGTACATAATATGGAATATGTAACGGAGTGAAGAGGTGATCTCGAGACGATGGTTTATGTTGTAACCCTGGTTCACTGAGTGAAGAGACCATCTCTCCAGTCCTCAGGCCGCTCGGAGACCTGTTCCGATCAAATCATCAGTGATTACACGCCAACACAGGTGTGGTATAGGTTCAGGTGTAGGCGTGGCCGGGCGACGCTGGCTGCCGCTGGCACATCAGAGCGTTGAAACTTTTGCCGGATGACGTGCCAGCGGCAGTCAGCCTTGTCCTATCAAAACACAGCATCAAAAGATTCACGCTTGTGACTGGCTGATGTGAGCGTTAACGCCGAGCGCTGCCATCGGCCTGCCGCCCCGTCTGAATGATCCATTAATGCCTATCCACGGTCCTGAGCAAAAGAACAACACGTTTTGTGCCTTCTCTGCCCAGTCGATTCATTTTGGTACTGGTTTTCTCCATTTACTACACAATTCTACATGGAGGGTAATTGGCAGAAACACTTAATAACTGCTTTGTTTGGTTCTTAGCTTACTGGATGATGCCATGGGACTTGCACATGATCTCTTTAAATATAGTTACAATAAACACCAGCTTCTTGTTATACTTCTTGTTATTTCAAATCTGTATTAGTGTTCATTTTACACTAATTAGAATTGCAGTATCTTACTGTAGTTACAGTGAGCACCAGGGAATTTTACTTCCTGTTAGTGTAGTTTCAATAGGCACTAATTAGTATCACAATTTGCTACTGAATAGTTAGGTAAGTTAATGAACATAATTGTTCATTTAGGTAAAAAACACCATATAGTGAATTCTTGCAAATATTTTATGGGAAAATCCAATAGCAGTATAAAACATTACATTACATTAGCACAAATTGCAACGGCAATAGGGGACCAAGTAAATGCTTTCATCAGAATTGTAAGACAATTGCTTGTTAAAAGCTTTGTAGTAAAGTAAATCAATGCTTACAATTTCTCGTCTATACAAAATGCCCTGGAGTGGTCATGAGACCCCAGTAACTACTTCCCAAAGAACAAGCTCAGTAATCATTCAAACTTTTAAATACCTATACAAAACATTAGCACAGATGGCAATGGGGGAACCAAGTAAATATGTTCATTAGAATTGTACGAAAATTGCTTGTCAAAAGCTTTGTGGTAAAATACATCAACTTGAAATGGTCCAGGCCTCTCCTCTAAACAAAATGCACTGAAATGGTCATAAAACCCAAAAGTCACAACAGGGGATAGAGTCAACAGTTGGGTTGCCTTTAGGTAGAATTTATTAGATGAAGTTGATTATGTCGGTAGAGATGGTTGGTTGGTATCCACTAGAGGGCGGATGGGGGTTGGGGCGGACCGGAGACTTGATACTCAGCAGAGATGAATGTGGTACAAAGGGAGCATCCACTAGAGGGCGGACCGGAGACTTGATACTCAGCAGAGATGAATGTGGTACAAAGGGAGCATCCACTAGAGGGCGGACCGGAGACTTGATACTCAGCAGAGATGAATGTGGTACAAAGGGGCAGAGGAAACGAAAGAGAGACCAGTCTAGGTTAGCTTCTCATAACATTTGTCATATATGTAGGGACAATCCGTATTTGGCCACCTAAGGGTAAAGAACTCAGAGAACTGTTCATTTTAGTTCGGATGGTTAAAGGGATATTCCACCTCTTTATGAAAATTGGTTATTCATCCTCTTACCTGGAGTTACATATGTGGGTAAGAGCATTTTGGTCTCAGTGCATGATGTTTTTCTACTATTGCATCCCCAATTTTCCCCATTTTTTAGCTTTAGCTTAGAATAGGCGCTGGAATGGAATGTTGCCAGATAGCAACTCTTTGGCAACTTTACTTTCCAGCACCTATGCTAAGCTAAACGTAAAATTGGGGTTGCCAAACTAAGACAACGCATGCACTGAGACCAAAATGCTCTTACCCACATTTGTAACTCCAGGCAAAGGAGTGAATAACCAATTTTCATAAAGAGGTGAACTATTCCTTTAAGAATAATGACTACAAACAGAAGGGAGTCTCATAACATTTGTCATATATGTAGGGACAATCCGTATTTGGCCACCTAAGGGTAAAGAACTCAGAGAACTGTTCGTTTTAGTTCTATCGGATGGTTAACACTCACGTCCATTTATCCAGGTTAGCTTCTCATAACATCTGTCTTATATGGAGGGACAATCCGTATTTGGCCACGTTTTAGTTCTATCGGACGGTTAACATTCATGTCCATTTCAACAGGCTGTTATCTTTAATTTGACACATCATTTTGCCGTGAACTTATGGTGCATATTAAAGAAAACAAAACACCATGTTGATTTTGGAAATGCTAATAATTCTGAACTGGTTTTCAGTTGGGTACAGAGAAAATCAATGCTAACGGCACTGCTCAGTAAGTAAAGACAACTACCAAGTCTGATTCAAACCAGCCGAAAACAACCATACCACTTGTCTAAATGAGGACAGGGAGAGAAGGGGAGAGATGATCATCATCATCAGTACACAAGTTTACATATATTTACTTATATTTGAGAGAATGGCCTTGAAACTGTTCTATTTCGGACAAAATTATAGGATGTCCTTCCACTGGCTTGTCACGTTTGGTGTAACTGGATCAAGTATTTTCAGGCCTCATTGCATACAGACTCTTCCACCCTTTAACACTCTTCTGATCAACACCTTTCTGATCAACACTCCCCTGATTAACACCTTTCGGATCAACACCCTTTAACACTCTTCTGATCAACACCTTTCTGATCAACACTCCCCTGATTAACTCTCACCATCTTTAACCTCTTCTGATCAACACCCTTTAACACTCTTCTGATCAACACCTTTCTGATCAACACTCCCCTGATTAACTCTTCCACCCTTTAACACTCCCCTGATCAACACCCTCTAACACTCTTCTGATCAACACCTTTCTGATCAACACCCTTTAACAGCCTTCTGATCAACACCTTTCTGATCAACACCCTTTAACACTCTTCTGATCAACACCTTTCTGATCAACACTCCCCTGATTAACCCTCACCATCTTCCACTCTTCTGATTAACACGCTCCACCCACCAGCTCCCCTGATTAAGAACCCATCTTTAACCTCTTAACACTCCTAGATTATACGGCACACAATCTGGATTAACTCCCACCCTCCCCCCATCTTTAACCACTTCTGATTAACAGTTTTCTGATTTACACACATGATTAACACTGCTGATTAAAGCCATCCGCACACCGGTACCGACAGCATTGCAGAGCGCTTTTGAATTTGATTATTTCGTCATGAGCATAGTACAGTAGCCTGTGGAATTATCAATGGATGCCACTGGACAGCTCAGACAAAATAGACTTCAATCATAATTCACAATCGACGGCAGAAGAGTTTGGTGCTGGTGAGTGGGGTTGCATTGAAACCAATGGAATAGAATGTTAGAAGCGGAGTGTTCAGCACTGTGTTGGAGCGAAGCTGATTAACCCCCCCCCTCCCCCCATTCATGCTTAACACTCCATCCCCCCTTTAACCTTTTCTGATTAACACTCATGCTTAACACTCCACCCCCACTTTAACCCCTCCTGATTAACACTCCTCCACCCTTAACCTTTAACCTCTCCTGATTAACACTACTCCACCCACTCAGCTCCCACACTTCTGATGGTCCTCTGTGGCTGCATTAGCATGTGTGTGTGTGTGTGTGTGTGTGTGTGAGGCTGCAGAAGTATGAGTGTGTGTGTGTGTGTGTGTGTGTGTCTGCATAAGCATGAATGAAACTGAAACCCCCAAACCAGCCTGCAGGTGAGCGCTACATAATATCACATTTTCATATTAGTCAAGCTCAGCTGCACTCTGCCACCCTCAGCTAGGTGTGTGTGGGTGTGTGTGTGTGTGTGTGTGTTTGGCTGAGTTTGTGTTCGAAAGGATGGGGGAGAAGGAGAGTTCCTCTATTGTCCGTGTGATGGCAGCGTGTGTGTGTGTGTGTGTGTGTGTGTGTGTGTGTGTATGTGTTTGGTTGAGTTTGTGTTTGAGAGGCTGGGGGAGAGGGAGAGCTCCTCTATTGTCCGTGTGATGGCAGCGCGTGTGTGTGTGTGTGTGTGTCTGCGTGCGCTTTAGTCAATAGCATGAAATTGGAAACTACGGGCAAGGGTTTCACTCAGACATCCTCAGAGCAAGGCGTGGTGTGTGTGTGTGTGTGTGCGTGTGTGTGTGTGTGTGTGCACTATTGAATTGGGCTCTGTCACAATCCCTTGATTAAAAATATAGCCGCTTCAATTTCACAGCATTGAGCGCCTTATTGATTGCTGTTTCTGTACTCGCCGTAGCTTTCACAAGAAATGAATTGTAGTTATTTGGACCAAGGAAAAACATTACTGAGAACTAAGTGTTCTATTCTGGGGTGGGGGTATAGAGGGAGGGGGGGAGTATTGTGCCAGCAGGTACACTAAGGTACACCAAGGTCAGATCCAAGGTCGGTGCAGATAACACAGTCATATTTGGGTCGAAAACATAGATTCATACGCTGTTCAAAAACACAGATTCATATTCGGGTCTAAAATACATATTCATACGCTGGTATAAGACACAGATTCAAACGATATTCAAAAACACTGATTCATATTCGGGCCAAAAACACAGATTCATACGCTGGTCAAAAACACAGATTCATACGCTGGTCAAAAACACAGATTCATACGCTGGTCAAAAACACTGATTCATACGCTGGTCAAAGGCACTGATTCATACGCTGGTCAAAGGCACTGATTCATATGCTGGTCCAATATACTGAAGCCACGTGTCTCGCTTGGAGACACTTTCCTGGAGGCTGAGATACTGTAGTGTAGCCCTCAGCTAGGAGGCCGCAGACCCATAATGTGTTTGTTTAACCTACAGGGGGTCAGCAAGACCAGACACACAGGAACAGCTCATTTCAGAGCCTGCTGGGACAGCAGAGCCCCACACTGCCGGTGTGCGGTGCGTGTGTGTGTGTGTGTGCCCCACACTGCCGGTGTGCGGTGCGTGTGTGCGTGCGTGTGTGTGTGTGTGCCCCACACTGCCGGTGTGCGGGGCGTGTGTGTGTGTGCCCCACACTGCTGGTGTGCGGTGCGTGTGTGTGTGTGTGCCCCACACTGCCTGTGTGCGGTGCGTGTGTGTGTGTGCCCCACACTGCCGGTGTGCGGTGCGTGTGTGTGTGTGTGTGTGCCCCACACTGCCGGTGTGCATGAGAGCCTGCTGGGACAGCAGAGCCCTACACTGCCGGTGTGTAAGCGTGCGTGTGTGTGTGTGCGCCACACTGCCGGTGTGCGGTGCGTGTGTGCGCGCGCGTGTGTGTGTGTGTGTGCCCTGCACCGCCTGTGTGCATGAGAGCCTGCTGGAACACACACACACACACACACATGAGTAATTAGATGAAGATGAACTCCGCTCAAATATTGAGACTGTGACTGTCTGTTCACATCAGCCTCACACTGGCTTCATTGTGCAGCTAGAGACTCAGTGTGACCACTGTTATTACCCTGCTATTACCACTGTTATAACAATGGCTTTATAATGCAGCAAGAAAATCAGTGTGACTACTGTTATTACTCTGTTATTACACTGGCTTCATAACACAGCTAGAGACTCAGCGTGACCATTGTTATTACCACTGCTATTACTACTGTTATTCCACTGTCTTCATTATGCAGCTAGAAACTCAGCCTCTGGGTGGTGCTGTTACTTCACATCTCAAGGCTTGACTGCTGTGTGTTTGTGCAACATAAACGCTCACACATTTACTCAGAAGAACTTGGCAGAGCCCTAGTAGATCCGACACAAACCCCAACAGTGCCGTGTGTTTCTCACTGCCCGACACAAACCCCAACAGTGCCGTGTGTTTGTCACTGCCCGACACAAACCCCAACAGTGCCTTGTGTTTCTCACTGCCCGACACAAACCCCAACAGTGCCGTGTGTTTCTCACTGCCCGACACAAACCCCAACAGTGTTGTGTGTTTCTCACTGCCCAACACAAACCCCAACAGTGCCGTGTGTTTCTCACTGCCCGACACAAACCCCAACAGTGCCGTGTGTTTGTCACTGCCCGACACAAACCCCAACAGTGCCTTGTGTTTCTCACTGCCCGACACAGGAGACGGAACAGATGAGTAAATGTCAGGAATGACTGTTGGGAAGGAGGCATTCCTGACTGTTTGGAATGTGGCATTCCTGGCTGTTAGGATTATGGCATTCCTGACTGTTGGGATTATGGCATTCCTGGCTGTTGGGAATGTGGCATTCCTGACTGTTGGGAATGTGATATTTTGCAGAGAGAATCTTTCCACTAAATCAAGAGAAACTGTTTTCTCTCCCCTGGCCATGTTTTGATGAATAATTCATGGATGACATTTATTAGAATCTTAAGTGTGCTTAGCTTACTTAATGGGGCATTTTTGAGCTTGTTTATGTAGAAAGATAATAACTGTCACATCATAATTAGCATTCAGCATTCTACCTGAAGAAGCAATGGAGCATGCCCAGCTCACTAATGCACCTCTAATTCAGCTATAATGCAGCACTAATGCCGTTATATGAGTCCAGCACTAATGCAGCACTAATGCAGTTATATGAGTCCAGCACTAATGCAGTTATATGAGTCCAGCACTAATGCAGCACTAATGCAGTTATATGAGTCCAGCACTAATGCAGTTATAAGAGTCCAGCACTAATGCAGTTATATGAGTCCAGCACTAATGCAGCACTAATGCAGTTATATGAGTCCAGCACTAATGCAGTTATGAGTCCAGCACTAATGCAGTTATATGAGTCCAGCACTAATGCAGCACTAATGCAGTTATATGAGTCCAGCACTAATGCAGCACTAATGCAGTTATATGAGTCCAGCACTAATGCAGTTATATGAGTCCAGCACTAATGCAGTTATATGAGTCCAGCACTAATGCAGCACTAATGCAGTTATATGAGTCCAGCACTAATGCAGTTATATGAGTCCAGCACTAATGCAGTTATATGAGTCCAGCACTAATGCAGCACTAATGCAGTTATATGAGTCCAGCACTAATGCAGTTATATGAGTGCAGCACCAATGCAGTTATATGAGTCCAGCACTAATGCAGTTATAAGAGTCCAGCACTAATGCAGCACTAATGCAGTTATATGAGTCCAGCACTAATGCAGTTATATGAGTCCAGCACTAATGCAGTTCTATGAGTCCAGCACTAATGCAGCACTAATGCAGTTATATGAGTCCAGCACTAATGCAGCACTAATGCAGTTATATGAGTCCAGCACTAATGCAGTTATATGAGTCCAGCACTAATGCACTAATACTATTGTGCTGATGGCATTGGCATTAACCCTGTACCCTTTTGTGTTGATGGCATTGGCATTAACCCTAACAATGTACCCTATTGTGTAGATGGCATTGGCATTAACCCTAACCCTATTGTGCTGATTGCATTGGCATTAACCCTAACCCTGCAACCTATTGTG
>JAODXP020009536.1:0-2500 GCA_027497455.2 Sardinella longiceps | reverse complement strand
CTTAGTGTCAGCCAAAAAACGAATAATTTGTCCGACACTATAGACAACATTCTCGTTGCATGAGAAAGCGCTAATGTTACTTGTATCAGTAGAATAACCATCTTCTAATTCACTATTATCCGACTGTTTTCCTCGCTTTGTGTTATTTTTAACGCCGTCTGATTGATCTTTTTTCCTTTTTGGTTTTTTGAACTCAATTTCCATTTCACAGCCAACTAATTCATCAACCAATTTCTTTGCACGGGTCAAAGTGGAGGAGCGCGTACCAGACCCGCATGCAGCAGGTGCCGCTCCAGACTCGGTCACACACTCAGAGCCATCCACATTACTCTCTTGGCTAGACACAGTTTTGACCGTTTCGCCCTCCGCAGGTGGAAACGCAGTGGAATCCACTGCATGCTCCTCCCGCTCAGGCACAATCAGAGGTTCTTGTACAGAGGCCTTCGCTGTGAAACCAGCCAGTTCGGGCCCGGTCGGGGTGGACTCCTCCACCCCAGACCGGACACCTAGAGATCCGGCTGCGGCAGACTCCTCTACCGCAGACCTTGCTCTCTCTGGCTGGTCTGTAGCGGGTGGCTCCGCTGCAAGACCATTAAGGGCAGGTGTCTTTCTTCCAATATTCTCCTCATTGTGCACCGTCCTATGTGGACAGTCACGGATAAGATGACCCATATTGCCGCAGCCAAAACATTTCATCGTCGTATCTGAAGTAACAAAAACCGTATAATGAAATCCATCGACTTTCAATTTGAAGTTCAAGTCAAGCTCATCATCTCCATTGTTAAGAACCATGAACACCTGCCTCCGGAAAGAGACTACGTGTTTAAGCAAGGGCGACTTGCACCCTAAAGACATTTTTCGAATAGGTGAAACCAATTTTCCAAAACGAGAAAGCTCCCGCTCCAGGAGCTCGTCTTTGAGAAAAGGGGGAACATTTGAAATCAAAATTTTCTTGGAGGGCAAACTAAGGGGCAAAACGGGGACAAATAACCCATCAAGCACCACACCACTTTCAACTAATTGGTTCACTTTATCAACGCTGCTCAAGAAGAGCACGATTGAGTTGTTCATTCTCGAGGCTGATTTAATATCACCGTGGCCAACTATTTCGCCTATGGCTAAACTACAAACTTCAACACTGGCGTCTGAAACCACCCTTACTCCATGACGCCGTGTCAAGTTCTCAAACACCATTGTTCTGAGAAACACCGCTCCAAACAGCTATTAAGCTGAGTGCGGGTTCCGTCAGGAATAAGAAATAAGAAATCAATAAATTGTGAGGTAGAAAAACCACCACCAAAACATAAACATGAACATACAAAAAGATAGAAATTGAAAAGCCACAGACGGCAAACATTCACGCTCACACTCACCACCACACTCCAGCACTCATTCGCGCATGCGCAGAGAGAGAGAGAGAGAGAGAGAGAGAGAGAGAGAGATGGTGATAATGAATAAACAGTGTTCATCTAGGGTCAGAGTGAAGAATGGCCTGAAGCTGCCAGTGCCCCCCCCTCCACATATCTCTCTCTCTCTCTCTCTCTCTCTCTCTCTCTCTCTCTCTCTCTCTCTCTCTCTCTCTCTCTCTCTCTCTCTCTCTCTCTCTCTCTCTCTCTCTCTCACACACACACACACACTTTTGCACTGCAGGACTAAGAAAACAGTTACTGCATGCACACATGTTGCACACACACAAAGTAGACACATATTGCACATACACATATATGCACACACACACAGACACACACACGCACACACACACACACACACACACACAAACACAAACACACACACACACACACACACACACACACACACACACACACACACACACACACACACACACACACTCGTTGACCTTCCCTCCCTTTCTCTCCTGAGAAAACATTTTCTGTAAAAGTTGGGCGATTTGAGCGACTAAAAAAAGGTTAAAAAAAACGGTCAACTTCATGCAAATTAGCCATAAATGCTGTGCTGTAAATGCAATGACAACAGGCACGCCCTGAGCGATAGAGCGATTTGAGCAAACACAGAAATATTAGCAGCTGCTTTTTTGAGTGACAAAAGCGATTTTGTAGCTTGTGAGTAGCTCTTGGTGTGGGCGTACCGTTAAGGACAGTCCAACTTAAATAGATGCGCTAGGTGTGAAATGACACACAGGTGTAAGACAAAGACAGGTGCTGGTGGTGATGGCGCAGGTGGTACAGTCAGTCGCTGTTTCCATAAGTACCTACTACTCACTACGTACTACTCGTATACCATTTAAAAATGTTGCCATGATTTGGCCTTAATTCATTTTTGCAACTTTGTCTAGAGCTCTTCCTGAATGTTCTGACTCACACTTCCCACTAACCCTACCCTCGACTCTCATCTACCACACACACACACACACACACACACACACTTCTACTAACTACCCTCTCTCTCATCTACCTGAGGTGCTGTAGAGAACGGGAGAATGAGAGCGTTCTTAACCTTAGCAATATGCAACTGAACGAAG
>JAODXP020009535.1:0-14313 GCA_027497455.2 Sardinella longiceps | reverse complement strand
ACTTCGTTCAGTTACGTATTGCTAAGGTTAAGAGCCTCTCATTGTCCGTTCTCTACAGCACCTCTTGTAGAGAAGCGAGTCTTGTTGCTCTGTGCCTCGTGAGACCATCCTGATCGAGCGAGCTTCAGGTTTTCACTCACAGCTCAGTCTGGCTACTTTCCATTGAAGAGAATTTGAAGCAGTTCGCCAAAAAAAAACGTCCAATCAGCGTTGACTTTGAGGTGGAATTGCGGGAGCAAATCCATCTGGTTAAGTCAGATCACAGCTAAAGACGGCTGATTCTAAATCATGTTCATGGGTGCAGTTTACTTGCACCATGAGGCAGACTACGAAATATTTTCAATTTCAGGGAATACAAATGTTTACATAATATTGTCCAAAAATACACAGTTTTGGATATAATCTGGAGTAATTCTGCATTCCATTTGTCTTGGAAACTTGGATGGACGGACGGACGTCACGTCCGCTAAAAACACAACAAACTTCGTCTCGATTGCATCCCAGATAGCAAAATCCCGTTGAATCAACGTGGAAAATTCGTCAGGCAATTTTGTTGAAACAACATTGATTTCCGATGCCATTTCAACGTTGAAAGCGCTCGATGAGATCTACGTTGAAACAACGTTGCGATTTCAATCTAAACCGGCGTTGATTCAACATTGATTCAACCAGACATGATTAACGTTGAAATGACGTTGAAATTTCAGTGATGCTAGATGTTGATTCAACATTGATTAAACTATGAATTAAATGCTACTATTTGGTTGATTTGACGTTGAAATTTCAGTGACGCTAGATGTTTATTCAACATTGATTCAACCGTGAATTAAATTAGCATGTTTCTAATGCAAGACCACCAGACTCAGAAACTGCATCAAACTCACAGTTTATTGTGCACTCAGTTTAACAACAGGCTACAGATCACTGAACTGCTGCACACTTACACAAAATACGTGAAAGACAGTGACAAAAGCAAAACACATTTAGACAAACCCCCGGCTACTCCGCCAATCGCCTACAGCGCATGATGAACATAACAATGCACTGCAGAGATTGGCGGAGGGCAAGGCAACAGGCAGTCGTCACAATTTATAAGACTAGCCACAATCTTATCCTAATTTAACAAACACAAATTACCTCTTCTACGCTTTGTAAAATTTTGCCTACCTCAGTCAAGTTATGGGTCGCCTAATGCACCTGGATTTAATCATTTAGTGTGACAAACTTTCAATGTTTCTCATTAATTTTTCAAATGTAGAACAGAAACCAAAAAGTTTTTTAAAGGTTTATATCTAATATGCAATTTTCTAGACACACAGATTCAAATCTCAGAAATGTGCAAAATTTCAAATAAACAAATAAAATAAACATTTCAAGTACTTTGAGGGTTTTGCATCTGGCAAGAACTTGGACACAGAAGGCAGTGCAATAACAACAAACAGTTGCCTTATTATTAAGGCTAAATGGCAACACTTTGCTGGATAGGTGAGTGCATAACACATTCATAATAGCTGTCATAAATTGCTCACAAAGTATCCTTGATGATCATTGATTAAGTTATGACAAGTGCAATGGTCTCAAACCAGCATTGCCACTTAGTGCCACTAAGTCTTATTACTGTTTATGAAGTCTACATCAAAATTCATTTTACTATACAGGTTGCAAAGTGTTCGGCCCAATCCCATTTCTATTCCCTAACACTAGCACTCGTTTTCGAGTTCCCTCCAAGATGAGACACCCCTCGATTGTGTAGTGAGAAGTGCGATCTTCCCCTAATAAATGGGACAGCACTTCGCATAAAAACGTCTTCACCTGTTTCATGCGTCTATCGTTAACACTGAACGGATATAAGGCTCTTAACCGGGGTAAACTGTTCAAAAGCAGTCATCGACAATTATCGTCACCCACATGAGAGGCTCTGGTAATTCTGGTGAAAGATTTGCGCACTTTGAAAAATATTGATCTTTCTAATAGTCATGTTTTAACACACCAGTGCGGAATTCAACTGAATTTACATCAAACTAAGATATCCCAACATTAAAAAAAATATATATATATACATGCTTAATTGCAATAGTAGCTATATTTTTTGAAGTTCTTATCCAGAGCTGAGAGAACGGGACACAGCTCGGGCAGTCGGACACAGATCGGGTACCGACACGCAGTTCGCAAAGAATCGTGGGTAATTTAATCTTCACTTCAATTTCACTTCGTTCGAAGTCTGCACCCGACCTCCCTCCGTTTGAAGGGGCGATTTGAAGGGCTGAAAGCCACTATCCCTCGGTCCCGAAAGTATTGGGACACCCTACACTTACACATGAACGCGCAAACCGAGTGTTAGGGCCAAAATCGAGGGGAAATGGTAATAAAGTGATAGAAATGGGACTGGGCCTTCATATCACTTCTCTGGGTTTAACACTGAAAGGCAAACTTCATGGCCAGTATTTGCAGACCCTGATTGATGACTAGACATGACAAGCAGGTTTAAATACAAAAGAAATGCTGCTTTGAAAAATAATCTTTTGCTACCGTGTACTAAAATGGGAATGTGCCAAAGTGTTCCGGGCTCATCTCTATGTAGTTTGCTTCCCAGTGTTAAACTTCACAAAACTATAGATTTTAAGAGACATTCATGGAATATTCATTTCAAGGTGATGATGATATGTGACATATGTTGCCATTCTGGTTTACACATTTTTGAAAGTTTGGGTATGAAAGTTGGTACAAAACGGTTATGAATGCTTTGCACTTTGTGAGCAATTTGACAGCACTAGTGAATGTGTTAAGTACTCACCCAATCAAGTAAAGTGTTACTGGTTAAACACAAGCCCTCTTCACCCCACCACCACTCACAACCATTTCTTCTGTGTTCTGTCTAGTTGGCATGCAGCTACTGTAAGGACAAAAAAAAAAAAAAAAGAAGAAGAAGAAATAAGATTAGCCTACTCCTGAAAGAATTTCACATCAAAATTATGCAGAACAGGGGAGTTTAGGGATTATCTTGGGTGAATCAATTGGTTTCATGTTGTTGGTTGGTATGAAAGCAAGAGAATTTGGTTCAACATAGACCAAATAGTGAAATACCACTCATCCTGTACTTAGAAGAAGAATGAGTTTCTTGAATTTCCTACAGGATTAATAAAATACTATCTGATCTTGTCGCAAGTACATCACAGAAGTGGGTACAGTCAAGATTAACTTCTTTTTTACATGGTCATTAAAATCAATACATATTGCAGAAAAACAACTGCTGAATATGATTACATTGCATGGTGTCTACATGAGGGTATCTGAGGGTGTCATGTGAACTGTGAGAGGCACATGCAAATGGTACCAAAATGTCGTACCAAAATGTACTGAAGTGACTTCAATTTGTCAAAGAAGCATAGCTCGAACATATATTTCTTTGATGCGACAAAATTTCAGGATGGAAAGATTAAGGTGCAGCAAGATTTTTGAAGGCAAAATACAGAATTTTTAACACTGATGAACAGGTGATCTTGTTCCTCTGACCTTTCTGATCAATGTTTTCCTCTCCTTTTCTAGGATGGAAGGTAGATCTAATGACAGGCCACCCTCCCCTACACCCACCCTTGTATCCATGATGAGTGATGAGTCGATGGGCAAATACATACACTTTACAGGAGAATCTTCCAGTGAACAGTGAGATCCCTGTTTATTTCAAGCTATTCAGGGTTTATAACATGTGGAAAGAGTATTCAATCTGGTGTTGGAGTGTTGGTTTATGAGAACTAAAGGTTTGAACTAGTGGTGGGCATAATTGTTTTTTAAACTAGTGGTGGGCATAATTTATATTTTAAATTATAATTAATCTCACTGTAAATTTGGAATTAATCTAGATTAAAATGGCTCATTTGAATTCTACCGAAGGTATTCATAAAATGTGTGTGCTACTTAAATAATAACTAAAAGTAAGTCTTTGAGAACGGGTTTGGATGGTTTTTGTGCCTTTTAGATTTCAAGCTCCAGTTTTACTCTACATCAAAAACTATGTAGTGGCCTACTCAGGGTTCCCACTCTTTCTTCAACATCAAATTTAAGGACTTTTCCAGGACATTTCAAGGCCGTTTCCCTCAAATTCAAGGACAATACACCAATTATCGAAGCAACGATACAACAGCTTGCTAATAGAATTTCCTTTATTATATGCATTAGAAAGAGGTATGACTGACTGGCCTTTTGTTTATTCTCTCTATCATAGCAATGTGGTGATGGGTGTAGTGAGCAAATTCATGTTTACAATGAGATCTTTTAAAGTGAAGGTTTGGTGTAGGCCCAATTCAAGCATAGCCCTGTTGTACAAGTTTTCTGACTACACTAGATAGCGAGTGGAATGAAAGAATTTCAAAGGACATAGCCTGAACGCAAGCGCAGACAAGCACTTTACATTCAGTCAATAGATCATAAAACATTCAAAACCAAAAGTAAGATATTAGGTGCTATTGACTCAATGCAAATTGATTGTCCACCAAGGAGGTTGTGTTTTGTGTGTTGTGCTGCTTCTATGTAGCTGTAATGAACATTTGGTCAAACCAACTAAACTATCAACAACCATGCCAAAACACATTTGGCCGATATAGCCACTCAGCCAGCTTCAGACGGTAATAATACAGCTCTTTGTTCCTCACTTTCTTTTATACAGAAGGTCTGGCGATTCACAAGTGGGAAATGATTACACTGTAAAAAAAGAAAAGTTAGCAGAACTTGAAATTTCAAAGTCAACCGATTTCACTGGCTTTTTTAAGTTAGCCCAACTCATTAAAGTAAGTTCACACGCTGTTAAAAAAGAAAAGTTTGCTGAACTTAAAATTGTAAGTCAACCCATTTCACTGGCTTTTTAAGTTAGTCCAACTTCAGAGTGCATAACTTGATAATTCAAGTTGCCAGGACTCATTAAAATAAGTAGTCAGAACACAGCATCTTAAGTTGCCGCTACCTTGATGTCAAATTGACATGTCCCAGAATCCCTCACCTTCCAAATTCGATCATGTTTATCCATGTTGAAATGTAATTGTGAAGAATCAATGAGTAGATGAACAATTGTTAACACTATAAATTGCACAGTATAACCATCATGCTACTTGAGTAAGGTGTTGCACTTTGTATTAAAAATTATATTTATTATGACACACCATCATGGAGATGACTATCCACAATTTACTTATCCTTGTAGGTATAATCACTAAGGTAAAAGATAAAGCTTGTTTGGATATTTAAAATATTATTGCTGACAATGAATGAACATCAAAGCTGCAGGTGTTCAGATCAGTGATAAATCAAAATCATCTTAACAAGCTAAATATTTCACTTAAGATATTAGGTTTGGGAGATGTGATAATGGCATATTTCTATTAAAAATAAATACTGCTTATGTAAGGCTTTGTGTGAATATAACCATTCCGAGCAGGGTTGGATTGTAATGCTAACCAAAAATCACATTTATTTGAAAATCTGTTTATATTTACTAATAGGTTGCACTAGGAAGTGTGCAACCTCCGCTTAAACTAGGTTGCACTTGGAAGTGTGCAACCACAGCTTAAACTATTTAACTAAAATTAGTTTACTTACTTCTTCAGGCACACATTTTTTGGACCATGTCCAAATTTCAGTGATACCTTTGCTGGAGCAATCAAATGATCAATTTTGAGCTCAGCTGAAGATTATGAGCTCCAGTTTGAAATCATCATTTGTCTTTTAAGAAAGAGCTTCTCAGTTACCCTTGCTCTTCCCTGAAAATCAACCAATAATCTAAACTTTATCCTAAATTTGGCATCAGTTTCAATCTTCCCTACTTTTTGAGAAACCGCACTGAGCAGTAAGACAATATTTGAATTGAAAATGAACAGTAAGACAATATTTGAATTTAAAATGGACAAATACTGGTACCCATAATTCTCGGACGTAACTCTGAAACACCTCTGTCATGAGAGCGTTGACTTGCGCTAGAGCCAGTGGGAGCTTAGCTCCAGGAAGTGTGACTCCAAGTGACCATTAAAACTAACTTGACATTAATCTTATTTAATTCGTTTCTTCAGTGTCATAGAATTAAGAAAGAAGATGCTTTGGTATGAATGGTTATCACAATTGTTTTTAAAAGCATTTAAAAAGGATGCCATGCACATCCAAATGCACAGGCTATCAGCCTTGGTTTTATGGTTAGAGCATACATAGTCACATAGCCATAACTAATGGTTGGAGCTTCAGGCTTGAAATCACAAGGTTGTTGGTTCAATCCCTATGTGCTCACTACTTGAAAATATGTTGGTAAGGACAGTGTTTTTTTGTACTAAGAGCAATCACTGTTTTCTCAAAAAAAAGATTTTATGTTGGCAGAGCAAGGATTTTTAAGTTGGTAGAACAAACAATTAGTAGTGTTTACTTACTTTAATGAGTCCTGGCAACTTGAAATATCAAGTTCTGCACTCTGAAGTTGGACCAACTTAAAAAAAAGCCAGTGAAATTGGTTAACTTTGAATTTTAAGTTCAGCAAACTTTTCTTTTGTAGTGTATGCTTTTTAAAATCATACAAAAAATATGGCATTACTGTTTAGGAAGAAATTAAGCTATGCATAGACTAACGGATAGGGCTTCGGACTTAGAACCTAAAGGTTAATGGTTCAATCCCCATGTGCTCTCAATCTGAAGATATATCAGTAAGGACAGCTTTTTTTGTACAAAGACCAATCACTTGACTTGAAATTTCAAGTTGGCAGAACAAGGAATTTTAAGTTAGTAGAACAAACGACTGTGTAGTTAAAGTAAGTAGTGTTTACTTACTTTAATGAGTCTGCTAACTTGAAAAATAAGGTTATGCTCTCTAACTCGAGAAAACCAGTGAAATCGCAGTTGACTTTGAAATTTCAAGTTCTGCTAACTTTTCTTTTTTTACAGTGTAAGGTTAAAAAGAGTCGATCAGCATGTCACCAACAAAAAATATGGAAGTTTATATTTTTTTCCAATTCTGAAACTCAGTTTTCAGGTGAAGGCTATACTATGCTATACTACACTATTTAAATACTATTTAAAAATACAATGAATCCAGACAAATGTATCTCCCCAGCTTATCAAAATGCAGCAAGGTGCATACGAATCTGAATGAGTGGCTAAATGAAATTATAATTTTCCAGGTCAATACAGAATTTTTCCAGGACATTTTAACATTTTAGCCAATTTCCAGGTGTTTTCCATGACTGGAAAGACCCTCTCTAAAATTTCAGGTTTTCCAGGTTTTCCAGGACGCGTGGGAACCCTGCTACTGTTTCAATTTAATTACAACTGTTTGACCTACTACTGCCTATGATAATGAGATGAAAGCAACACAATAAACCTACTTTATGGGTGCATTCTACTTTTATTCTGAGTTTCCTTTAGTTTTAGATAAAACACAACATACAGTGTGCCAAAAGTAATTCTCTACTGTCAAATAAGAAATAATTCCACAAAATGAGCAAGCATGGCACCTTGCAGCCTTCATAACACAAAAATAAATAATGTCTTATACAGTTTTAAATTTGTACTTTTAAAGTAGGCTAGGTTGAGCACAAAATTAAGCTCTGTACTTTTCTGATGCATTTCATTCATATCTGCCCATAACCTATGTTCCCTCTAAGCACCCCCCCCCCGATTTGCTTACTAACAACAGTAACAAAACTGTCAGAACAATTACACTCTCACCCAAGATGAATTTTGCTTCAGAGCTTCAATAGGCTAATAACCAGCACAAACATCTAAATCTTAAAATTGAAAAAAAAAACTTGTCTGGTTGTGGTGGCTATTGGTAACAACTGTTTGATTGGGAACATGCTGTTCAATTGTCAATGGGGTGTGTCAATTTCAGCTTCTCTTATGTAGAATGTAAGTCTGTTTGGTTGGAGCTACGAATAGCACTGGTTAGATTTTGATCATAATCACTGCTACACAAGACAGTCAAAGAGATGTTTATGATTTCTTGTCTTCTACAGTTTGGTAAATTTGTTATCAAAACAAATAACATTCAGCAAAGGGACAGATACAAATGCAAAAGTAGTCAAATCGCACAGCTATGTAAACATAGCCACACATAGTTATAACCACACACCCATAGGAATAGGGAAAACAAAAAAAACATTTTTAGGATGGGAAATAAGGTTTGAGTGTCATGTGAACTGTGAGAGGCACATGCAAATGGTACCAAAATGTCGTACCAAAATGTACTGAAGTGACTTCAATTTGTCAAAGAAGCATAACTCGAACATATATTTCTTTGATGCGACAAAATTTCAGGATGGAAAGATTAAGGTGCAGCAAGATTTTTGAAGGCAAAATACAGAATTTTTAACACTGATGAACAGGTGATCTTGTTCCTCTGACCTTTCTGATCAATGTTTTCCTCTCCTTTTCTAGGATGGAAGGTAGATCTAATGACAGGCCACCCTCCCCTACACCCACCCTTGTATCCATGATGAGTGATGAGTCGATGGGCAAATACATACACTTTACAGGAGAATCTTCCAGTGAACAGTGAGATCCCTGTTTATTTCAAGCTATTCAGGGTTTATAACATGTGGAAAGAGTATTCAATCTGGTGTTGGTTTATGAGAACTAAAGGTTTGAACTAGTGGTGGGCATAATTGTTTTTTAAACTAGTGGTGGGCATAATTTATATTTTAAATTATAATTAATCTCACTGTAAATTTGGAATTAATCTAGATTAAAATGGCTCATTTGAATTCTACCGAAGGTATTCATAAAATGTGTGTGCTACTTAAATAATAACTAAAAGTAAGTCTTTGAGAACGGGTTTGGATGGTTTTTGTGCCTTTTAGATTTCAAGCTCCAGTTTTACTCTACATCAAAAACTATGTAGTAAGTGGCCTACTGTTTCAATTTAATTACAACTGTTTTTAGACCTACTACTGCCTATGATAATGAGATGAAAGCAACACAATAAACCTACTTTATGGGTGCATTCTACTTTTTATTCTGAGTTTCCTTTAGTTTTAGATAAAACACAACATACAGTGTGCCAAAAGTAATTCTCTACTGTCAAATAAGAAATAATTCCACAAAATGAGCAAGCATGGCACCTTGCAGCCTTCATAACACAAAAATAAATAATGTCTTATACAGTTTTAAATTTGTACTTTTAAAGTAGGCTAGGTTGAGCACAAAATTAAGCTCTGTACTTTTCTGATGCATTTCATTCATATCTGCCCATAACCTATGTTCCCTCTAAGCACGCGCGCAGACCTCTCGGGCTTGCAGCGCACATGATTTTTCAGAGCATCAAGCACCCTTAACACCCGCGGTATACTTCTGCGCACATAACGCGCGTACTTGATGCACCAAGCGGTTACATTGCGGTAATTTCATTCGCGTCAGTGAGTGTTTCCGTCACCATCCGCATCCTCACTTGTTGACACTGTGGCGAAACGGTTGAGGAGACAGCTAATCTTCAATGCACGTTGCTTTATACTGCTCTGTCTGCATCCAGAGAGGTGTTTCCTTGTTGCAATAGTTAAAGAGCTCCACCCATAGGCTAATGAACTGTGTATCAAAATGAGCAGGAGAAAATAAACTGTATTCAGATAGACTACTATCAAGTAGCCTAATCTGTTCCTATTTCGGCTACAAATGGAAATTCCTGCACAGCATATTCAATTCCTCTCCAGTCCAAGTCAAGCCAAAGGCTTTTTTTAAGCAATGATAAATGATATAGGCTACCAGAATCAGTTTGCATGCATTGATGATGGACATAGAATATTTGTCATTAACACCCATGCCTTCATAATACCAAAACATTTATTTATTCAGGTTATAGTTATAGGCTACATTCAAAAGATAAAATAGAAAGGGAGCAAAGGGCTATCTGGGGGAGATAGAGGGGGATTCAAAGAGGGCAAGTAGAGGAAGTTAAATGGGCCCTAATAAATACTTTTTATTAATAGTAAGAAATAAATGAATGTAGCCTATTTAAAGGAAAAATCTGGTGTGAATGCATCCATAGTAGACTAATCCAATGTCATCCAGATGAGAGCAGACTCTCATCACTTAGCGGATATGTGGTGAGTTCTTGTTGGTAATGCAAAACCCGGAGCGGATTCTCAGCTGTACATGAATCCACTATTCCATCAAGTGGAATGTATTCTTTCGCGATGCAATAGAGACAACTTTGAGAATAGATTACTGACGTTAATTTACTTATCGCCCGATAAGAGCCTGGCGTTAACGCAGCATGTTAACGCCGTTAAAGGCCCACTAGTTTGAACCCAAGGGGGGATTTAATAAGGGGTGTAATTGGGGGGTGTAATTAACATAGTCTTCTTAATCAATGTTTTTCTCTCCTTCTCTCTAGATCTAATGACAGGCCACCCTCCCCTGCACCCAGCCTTGTGTCCATGAAGAGTGATGAGTCGATGGGCAAATACATACAATTTGCAGGAGAATCTTCCAGCAAACAGTGAGATCCCTGTTTATTTCAAGCTATTCAGGGTTTATAATATGTAGAAAGATTATTCCATCTGGTGTTGGTGTGTTGGGTTAGAACCAAAAGTTTGACCTCAAGGGAGAAAATTTAATAATAAGGGGTTCCTTCAAGACTGCAGGTGGCTAATCTGGTGTCCATTAACCTCTGGCCATATGGTTTATACTACAGAGTAAAAGTCAGGTGAACTTCAGTGAACTGTGTGTGTGTGTGTGTGGGTGTGCGTGTGTATATGTGTCTGTGTGTGTGTGTGTGTGTGTGTGTGTGTGGTGGGGGGGGGGGGGGTTAACACAGATGAACAGGGATGACAGTCTTCCTGATCAATGTTTTCCTCTTTACTCTAGGATGGAAGGTGCTAGATCTAATGACAGGCCACCCTTCCCTACACCCACTGTGTCCATGAAGAGTGATGAGTCGATGGGCAAATACATACAATTCGGAGGAGAATTTTCCAGCAAACAGTGAGATCCCTGTTTAATTAGTTTTTTTTGTCTTATTGTCCTCTTTTTGTCTTCCTGACCATTCCCCATGACTGGCGTATAGAGGGGTACCATGTCAAATTAATTTTTCATTTTCATTTCAAGTTTTGTTTTCACTTTTAAAATGATGCTAAGGGTCTGACTAGTACGTGGCAGATGTAGCTGACCATTTTCCCATTCCCGTTGCTTAGATTCAGTGCTCTCTAACTAATTGCTCACTCTTTCCTAGGTATTACACACTGAAAGTCCTTTATTCTGGGTTAGAAAATGCATTTTACCAAGAACTGTTTTTTTTTTTACTAGATAATGATAAGAACAAATACAAAGGAACAGGATCAAAAGAGTATGCAGAGTACATGTCATTCAATTTGGTCTATTTTGTGAGTGACTATTCTGACTAAAAAAAAAGATTACTTGTTATGGCAATTTGTCCCAAAAGAATTGAAAGTCTTTCCTAAATGTTGGCTTTTTATGTACCCACACAACTCAAGAGACGATTAGCGAAATCATATTTCAGTATCTCAGATATCTATATGAAGACTATGCCTTCGAATGCACCCACCCCTTATTCCAAAGCAGTACCTATGAGTATTTTTGGCAACTTCAAACTATAATACAACCAAAACTGTTGGAGACTCAAGCATGCCTTTGCATGTTAACAGTCCAGGGGGCTCATTTATCAACCGTACTTAAGCACATATCTGTGCGTAAAGGGTGAGTACGATCCTTCCTGCGAATAGTGTGGGATTTATGAACTTGTACTTGATCTCAGAAATGTGCTTAAAATATACGCACTCCTCTGCCCACGCGTAAACTCAAAACACAGTGGTGGAATTGAGTTCGGGCGTAGAGCATTCTACCGCAATGCATTGTGGGAGATCGGGTCACTCAGGCAAGTTTGTATAGAAATTCGTGTTGAGTTGATGATCCATTAGGCTTATAATCAAGACAGTTCGTCGTACAATTTGTGTTGTTGGTTGCAGTAATCTGTCACACGATCTACATGAGAGACCATATCAAAATGGTGTTAGTTTATTTTCTTTTCCTACTTGAAAACAAACTGAGGGAGAACGGGTGTCAGATGCTACAAAGCGACGTTGGATGGCTTGGATTGCTGCTGTGAGGAGGACTTTCAACAACGAAAATCTCGAAAAGCATGCTTGCTTGCTCCCGACATTTCCACACGGGTAAGATGTGATATTACAGATGACAAGTGTGTAAAATCGTATGTTTTTTCTGTGTATTCTCAATGTTAACCATATGTTTCTGGTGCCAGCTTTTCTAAGTGTCCGTTAGCATTGCTGCTAATCGCTAATTTTTTTTTGAATGGATAGAGTATTTTTATTTCCAACTTCAGTGTGTTGTAATATTTATATAGTGTAAAGTACATCGGTAAATGTGCAAGATGATGTAAATTTCATTCATAATTACCTCAAAATTACCTCGGCACAATATTAAGTTGATGTGTGGCTAATCGTGAATGCTAATCGCGATTAGCAATATTTGGTAGCAAAACAGTAAGTTACTCAGCAAATACAGTTCTTTGACTGTGAAATTATTAGTTGTTTATTCACACTTTCGATTTATTGATTGTGTTGAAGACCATGGCTTTTTTTGTAGTAACAACATGCATGCTACAACTTGGGTTATGGTGGTATCAGTTGTATTATTGGGTTATAAGATATAACAGCTAAAACAAGATTAAGCCCCTGACAATTTTCTCCGCTTGCTTACATAAAAACTCTCTGTGTTGCAGGCAACCATCATATGTCATGCTTGAGTTAAACCCAGGCTGCAAGGGCACCATCCCTTCATCTTGACTACTCAGCAGCTGCTGTGGATGCAAAGCATTACAATCACAGGATGAAGGGACCAGGGATGCAAACGGTGTGCCTTTTGGCGGATGCCGCCTTTTCCACAGCTGTCTGGGGGACTTTTGTGAATCGTGCAGATCCGAGGAGTTTTTTAAGGGGGGTGGGGGGGTGGGTAGGGGGTCTTAGGTGTGTGATTGTGTAGTAGTGCAGACGCGTCATTTGACCATTTGATTCGAGGCTGAAGCCCTGTCAAGTTCGGCTTGACAGACATAATTGCAACAGAGTCGGTGAAAACCGCTACTAAATCTGTTCTGACACGCATGCAATAATCTTGCTGCAATTCAACGTCTTTCAGATGCATATGCCTGTAGTGTATCGCAATGCCAACGTTTGCAGTCCTTGTTTTTATCCATAAAAAAAGTTGGGCCGTCTCATCCGCTGTTAAACACAGCCCAATTATGGGCTACATACGTAATGCACCCGACTGGCTTTAAACCTTTCCCACGGCAGGAGTTCGCAACAGTCAAACATTGTTTAAGTTGCGCGATCAGCTGATCCGATAGTTAGGGCATTCGGGCCCGAATCACATATCTCTCAGACATCTCTCACATATATCTCTGCATATTGTTCCATTAATTCATAGTTCCATTTCTTCTCGATGCATGCGTGCACCGGGTTTCCCGCAGTGCATTTAAGCGGCTACTTTGCCAAAAGCTGGCAGTGCATTTAGGCGGCTACCTTGCCAAAGGCGCCTTGCTTAAGATCCCCAAACTTTTTTTTTTTTTTTAACGCATTGGCCTCGCCTATATATGGAAGCCCATTTCACAATTTTGAGATTAAAAGTCTAAATTTTGGGAAATAAAGTCTAAATGTTGAGATTTGAAAGTTGAAATTGTTAGAAACAAGTGACAAATAGCATTTATTCATCAAGTTGAATTTAATTCAGTGACAAGTTATGATAGTGCCATAAGTAGCCTATGGCTGTACTGCAAGTAGCCTAATTGGTACAATGTCAGATGACAAATTAGGCTACTTAATGACTTTAGAAGCAAATAGCCTTGGGGCAAAGGTTTCTTTTTTTATATTATTGATATTGCTGTTTAAAAGCTTAAGTTTTATCCCACTACCTGATTATATGTTGAATATGTTGAAATAATCGACAGAATAGGCTTCTCGGTTCCAAAAATATATGATGGCATTAACTAGCCTACTTCATTTATTTGTTCAGTAAATAAAATAAGGCTGTGATTTTGGCCCCCATCGGGCAACGCCCCCCTCCCCCTGGTCATCTACCCACCCTGGTTCAATCCTGGTTCACTCCTTTTTGACCATACCTCTGTTTGCATCCCTAAGGGACAGCCACCCCCTGAACCTACAGTCACAGTCCACGGCATTCCCTTGCACAGAAATAGTTTACAAACTTATTCATCTCCATGCTGCTACTCTACACCTTGCATTTTTGCCTCATTGCACCCATTATTGTAACTCAGTATTGCACTCCAGTAACATAGGGGCCATTCCGTGTGAAATCAACAAA
>JAODXP020009534.1:0-14489 GCA_027497455.2 Sardinella longiceps | reverse complement strand
TAATGTAACTGTTGCATGTCTGAAGACTATAAACTGTAGCTTAGTTTTGATATGCAGTTAAGGTTTTGGGTTCACCTCAAAATCCCTGTTGTGCAGGCAGAGCTTGAGCCTTGGTTCTCCCTGCTCCTCCATGCGGGGTGCCAGCTCCCCCAGCACCCATGCTTCATCCCGACTGCTGAAGGACACAAACGCATCAAACTGGACCTCCTCTTCCTCTTCTAACAGAGGGTCATCAACCATTCCTTGTCTTCTCCTTCCTCTTTTCCTCTTTTTCCCGATTCTTCGTTCCAGCCACCCACGTGCCCGGAAGAAGAGTACAAGGAAAGGCCAGCGGCCGAAGTTGTAGCCGAGAGCTGTGGCCACAAAGACAGAGATGACCAGTGCTGTGCTAAAGTAACACAGGTACTCCACGTCTGTTTCGCACAAACGCTCCATAGTTGACAGAAAATTGAGTTTCGTGTAGTGCCACACACATTCTTGTCTCTGGAGGAAAATGACCTGAGAGGAGATACAGTCACAAGTAGAGAAGCACTTACTTATTAGTCATTATTCATTATTATTTCTTAAATATACTGTATAGGCAACAATGCAACACAAAGAAAAACTCAGTAAAAAACAATACCTGGGATTGTACTGATCTCTCTGCCCAATTCAGTAGCCAGCTGTTTACACAATCACAGCGGAAATCAACTTTGTCAAACACAACCGTGGTCAGGGAGGTGAGCGCCTCAAACACCCCGTCCAGCAGAAGGAGGGGGAGGCGCTGTAGAGGCGTAGAACACGGAGGGCCGTGAGGTTCTGGAACATTTCCTTGGTGAGGAAAGTCAAACGGCAGTTGACCAGGACGAGGATCTGCAGCTTGGTGAGATTTTGGAAAATCACGGCAGTGTCTATCTGTTTGGCAAAGTTGAGGTTGGTCAGCTTAAGACGTTTCAGGCGCTTGAGGGTGTTGATTCCAGTGTAGCGCGTTGTAACTTGGTCTATACGGGTTTCGAACTCCAATGACTCGAGATTGGGGAAGTAGGGGACCATAAACTCAATCTTGCAGAAAAACAGCTTACTGTTCACTTTCAACACTCTGACTGCTTTTAAAAAGGCATTATCACACTCAGTGAAAAACAGCTTCTCTCCGTTTAGTTCAAGGATAACTGAACTGTTTGGGGCATATATTCTTTTCATTTCAAAGGTGGTGCCATGACCTGCATCTATATTGAGATAGCGCAATTTCGGCGGAATCCCATAGAATATCATGTAGATGTGTAGAACAGATATGATGTCTAGCTTTCCGAGCCTCAGCTCTTGTAATTGTGTCTGTTTCCGGAAGACTCCATCGTCAATGCTGCCAATAGAGTTCTGGTCTACATTGAGAACTTCCAGAGCTGGGAGCCACCTGAAATCATCACAATCTAGTTTGTTTATGTTATTGTGTGTAAGTCTTAAAATCCGGAGACCTGTTAATCCCTGGAATGCCTTGTCTTTAAGCATTGTGATGAAATTGAAACTCAAATCAAGGATCTCCAATTGAGGCAGACAAGAAAACTGGTTGGCTGTGATTGTCGTCAGACGATTTCTTTCCAAGTTGAGAGATTTGAGTCTTGAAACCAACATATGCTGGGCTGAGCAGAAGTTGGATTCATTCAGTCTCACATTAACCATATCTAATGTCACCAAATGTATTAAACTTGACCAAAATTTTAAATCAATCTCAAGTATTTTGCTGTTCCAAATACTGAGTTCTTCTAAATAATTTTCACACTTTTTAACACCATCTGCATGTAATTTCTGAGCCTGGATGTAGTTCAGTGTAAGGGATCTCACTCGTAGACGGTGCACAAGGTGGCAGAGATTAGGGAAGTTAACTTGTAAATGTTTAACAATATTTCCATTTAACTGCAGCTCTCTTACCTGGCCAATTCCAGATTCCCAGATGGTGCTAACTGTGTTGCCTTCAAAATCTAACGCAAGACTTGAAAGATTCTGAAAAATCTTCAGAGAGTCTGCCTCAATGGAGACAACAGTTGTCCCTACAAGGCTGAGAACATTTACTCCTGACAGAACACCAATAGGCCATTCCCTCAGGTGTTGACCTCTGATAGATGATATGCCGCTATTTTCCAGTGTCAGATTTCGTAGTTTTGTCATGCTGCTGGGAAGCAGGCAGAAGATATCTCCAAGGTCAGATGAACAGACATACTTCAGGCTCAAGCTCACAATCTTCTTAAGAGGTTTGAAAGTTCCATTTGACAAGCCTCGTAACTTCAAGCCCTGTACATCTAACTTCTCCAAATTCTCCAAATCCTGAAAGGCCCCAGTGTCCAAAGACACCTCCCTGCATGTGGTGTCATCAAACAGAAGGAATAAACTCACAAGGTTGGGTAGAGCAGTGAAGGCACCAGACTGGACCTTCTTGATGTTTAGTCCCCAGATTTGGAGATGCTTAAGGGAGTGGAAACGAGAGAATGCTCCTGTAGGAATGACCGAGTCGTCCTGATAGATGCACAGTGTCCTCACACCGGGCATTGCCTCCATGAGGTCTTTTTTCAGACTGGTCACATTGCATTCAGCATACGGCCCCAAGCCAGGCTCGTGACGACAAGGGATCGTCTGACCCATGTCTGTGAGCTGGTACTCGTCAAAGTTCTCACAGTGTCGGGCAATAAAGGCAGACAGCTTTCCCCAGAGACAAAGATTCACCAGCAGAAAAACAATACAGAGCCTTACTGACGGCCCACAAACAGACGACATCATGAGATACAGTATATTCACTTTTAGAGTACAGCAAAAGTAAAAGTCCTCAATTATTCATCTGTTTGTCTTTGGGTGCCTTGAATTTAATGTTCAATTTAAATTCAGCGTATTATTGTTGTGTGACCCAATCCCAACACTGAACTTATTTAGACTATTAAAGAGAGAATTTACAGCTCTAAACTGCCATTGAACACATATCAAAATTACTCACGATGGTGACACATTGCAAGTAACTTCCATTGACGATTAAGATACATTGAAGTAACTCTCATTAGAAAAACTCCAGTTAGAGTTGAAAAAATTGCCATCAATTGGAGTTCGAAAAACAGCACTTCTCACAATCCTAAATGAGGTTCAATCTAGTTGTTCAGCTGCATGAGAAGTCAAGACTTTTATGCCAAAGCAAATGTTGACTTGCACAGGCAAAGCTGCAGAACACAGAAGGGGAAGTGAAATAAAATGTCAATAAGCAATGTGGTTAACATGTAGCCTAATGTACTGTACAAGTGATGATGAAGGTGCGAGAGAGCTAGTAGTACACTGTGTACATGTTGTATGGCTTTCGTCCAAGCACACATCAGTAAGGAACATAGCAATACAAGGCTCAGCCCTCTCCCTGCTGAGTGCAGAGGTCCTGATCAACGCTTAAAGATAGGGTTCAAGATCCTCGAGTAACACACGACAGGCTAAATTTGAAAATAACTTCCTCTGTTTTGCCTTCGAAGTCCGCAAAATAAATAAGCAAAAAAATAAGCAACTTCGCGATAAATGTCACTACCAAACTTTTTACACATGATTCCGCCTAGAATCCATTTCTGCTTGGGACATTTTTGTATCACGCATATTTAATGAGATAATTAGCATATTTCATCATACACATTAAATTTGGTGCAGTTCATAACATCTGATCTAAAGAGGGGGATTTAAGGGGCAATTAAAGCAGTATAACATTGCATTCTCATTTTTTACCATGGGGGTGCAAATCACAAATGACTGGTAATAAGCTATGTTGATGTGGGCTCTTGAGACCAACATTCCATGAACATTTCATCATCCTGAATGTCACGGGTCAGGTAGTTCTTTAGCAAAAACTTAATTTTGGGGGTTTTTAAGGGGGGCAGCGCAAAGATGGAGTGTACCCCGGGGACCAAATGAAATTTCTCTGTAAAAGTCTACAGGGGCTACATGCCCACCAAGTTTCATGTGACCCGGTGTTACGGTGTCCCGGGAATTGTTGACCAAAAATTCAGGAAGTAGATGATGGGAGGAAAAAAAAAAACGCTGACAATCACTATATGACCGCTACGCTAGCGGCAGTCATAATTAACATATTTATGGCCATTGTATGCCACCTTGATGACACATTAAAAGTGGTAGATTTAAAGGGGTTGTTCAGAATTTTCGATGTTAAACCTCATTTCCAAGTAAGCCTGAGGGATATCTGTCATTGGAGACCGTTTTCAACTCATTTCATCCAGTCCTTCTATCAGCTGAGTTCGCTGGTGCTAGGCTAACACAAGTGAGTGGACAGTGCTAGCCTGGCAATAAAAACAGTCTTACCCACTCTGCAGTCTCCCTTAGGCAAGTGAATTAATATGCCAGGCCATCGATGTGTACGTCCAAGCTGATACAATCATCTCTGAAGTACAACTACCCTTGAAAAGTGTTACATTTTGCCTACATTGTTCCCTGTTTGTCGCAAGGTGTGCAAGGCAGCGGATTGATATTATCTCGGCTACCTAGCCTTGACGTTAGGTTTTGCCTTATCCCACTAACGTTAGGCTCTGTTTATCGTCATATTAGTCAAACAACTAACCTGAGCAAGGTAATATTCCGCTGCTGCTGAGAAAGTAGTCCCTCAAAATGTAACGTTATCATGGCGATTCAAGGGTAGTTTTTCTTTTACGATGTTTTTTTAATCAACACCGATGACCTGGCATATTAATGTATTTGCCTAAAGGAGACTGCAGAGTGGGTAAGACTGTTGTTATTGCCAGGCTAGCACTGTCCACTCACTTGCGTTAGCCTAGCACCAGCGAACTCAGCTGATAGAAGGACTGGATGAAATGAGTTGAAAACGGTCTCCAATGACAGATATCACTCAGGCTTACTTGGAAATGAGGTTTAACATCGAAAATTCTGAACCACCCCTTTAACTTTAACACTTTGGTTGCCAGGTGTTTTTAACAAGCTTTGGCCCAGAGTGCCAGCAATCCAGGCCACTGTTGCCTATTTTTATAGAGCCACAGCGTATTCTGTGTTATAGCTATGGACACATACTATGGGTCATTTGAAAGGTAAGACTCTGAGCTCTCAGTGGGTGAAAACCGTTTATTTCTACATGCCTCCGTTCCTGTTACCTCACTCACGTCAGATGTAGCGCTACGCGCGTTCATCTGATATTCAGCGATAGACGAATTATTTCAGGAGCCAGAAATCCTTGAATCTAACTGGGCAAACGGCTTGTCCATCAATTTAATTGATGTACACTGCAGCCAACCACATCGAAACCAACCGATGACGCTCGTTACGTTTGTTGGATTGGTTGGATTCAAACAGTTGCTTCTTCGCTACGTCACACCCTCTACAGCAGCCAGCGGCCCTGATTGGTCCGGTTAGAGAATAATGGCTTGAAATCTCTCTGATGGGCTTCAACATCAGATCGTTGCGCGGAAGTGCCTTACGAAAGTTACGTAGCGCATGATCTGACGTGAGTGAGGTAACCGTTCCTGAGAAATCCCAAGCTAAACAGTGGGTAGTTTTCATCAAAATCCTTGTTTTTTTCTAGAAAAGGAGATATCACCGACATATTCGGCACTCTGACAAGGCCTCTTGCATGCGCGTCGCGGCCTGTCACTCACTCCACTCGGCCCTGAGACTGCCACCTAGTGACGAACCCGCGAAAGGACAACATGACATGACGTGCATTATTTGACACAAATGCTGCAATAGTAATCAAATGCTGCCTTGTGATGTGAAAATGTCCAGACAAAATGTGCAGATCGTGAGTTTTTATGAGTTTCCGAACGTAATTTATTTCAGTTCTATTTATCACAGAGTTCCAAAATCATATATAACCTGTGTGAGGGTTTCTATTTTCGTAAATTAAAAAAAAAGGCAAAAACGTAACATTACGTTTTTGGCACTCAACGCATGACAAGTAATAACGGCATATAACGTTTCTGGCATTCAAAGTGTTAAGCTACAGGATGTAACTTACAATTTTAAAACTTTTGAGATGTGTATTCCTTGAGGGCAGGTACATGCCTTGGTCATTTGGTCATTTTGCCAATCTGAAAGTCGGTTGTATTTTTGTGATATTCTGTCCTGTCCTACTATGACCACAAAACATAAAACTTAAATGTACCACTTTTATTCTGTCATAGGGGTGGCATACAATGGCCATAAAGGCAGAGATTATGTTTAAACCTTCCAGAAGTGTCATGTAATTGCAACCAAAAATGACCGTTTTGGCTCCAGTTGTCATTTATTTCCATTTTTAGACATGTCCAAAAATGACAGGAAACGGGGAAAACTTAATTTAACAAGTTCCGGTTGTCAACTGTGTTTCATACTATTGGAAGACACAGAAAAAAATAGGTTTGCAATTGATGCTGTCTTTCCAGGCGTTTAATAAATATTTAATTTATATGTAAAAATCACTATTTAGGCAAATTTTAAGGGCTTATAGCTTTTGAATAACACAAAGTACAATCTCAAAATTTCTTCAGGATATACCTGTTCGCATGTTCTATAGGTGTGTGAAGTTTTGAAATTGTAGGTACTGGGCAATCAAAATCACTTGACAGTATAAAATGCTATAGCATTTAGTTCGATTTTACGAAGCTATCCAATTGAAATGGAATATCTCGGGAATGCAATGAGATATCAGGCTGAAATCTTTATAGGATGGTCACAAGATGTGGAGCATTTTTGGAAAAAATGTGTAAAAAGTTTAGTAGTGACCTTTATCGCGAAGTTGCCTATTTTGCCCTGACTATTCCTGGACAAATGACAATTGAGTTTAGACATATTGTGCAGGTGGTAGCAACATAACTAACTTTAACTAACATAATCTGGCAATCACACATGCCCAGATCCGAATCCATAACCCACAGGAGTGAGGTTTACGCAACCTTCTATTTGTACAGCTATCCGGAGTCCATTACAATCACCCCTTATTAAACCAAACTCCCACTCCCAATCATACAGCCTCTTGGACTGTGAGTCAAATATGCAAGCCAGGCGTCTTGAGAGCCGTTGTTCTGATTTCTATGGTCTGATTGATTTGTAGCTCTGTGCAATGCCATACATAGCCAATACTAGCACATTTAATAGACAGCTGAATGGTCCTAGGGAGAAAGAACTTCTGCAGTCTGTCTGTTGCGCATGACCAAGATAGCCTGCTGCTCAACATGCTTCTCTGCTACTGTGTAGTGGATGACTGTCATTGTTCTTTATGGATAGGAGCCTATTCAGGGTCCTTTTCTCCTGTACCTGAGTTAGTGACTCTTGCTCGCTGCTGACCACAGAGCCAGCTTTCCTTACCAGCTTGTCCAAACATCCAGCATCCCTTAGTGTTATAGCCCCAGCACACCACCGCAAAAGACAAGACACTGGCCATTACAAACTTGTAGAACATCAACAGGAGGACCTTAATGACCTCAGGAAATAGAGCACAGCTCTGGTACCATTGTCCAGATGAGAGTACACCCTGGGCAGCATATATAGTATAGTATAGTATAGCTTTAACATGCTTTCAGCACACTGCCTACCCCACCACCTTCATATATATTGCCATCGACTTTCAAAGCTCTGCGACTGCGAGACTTTGGTCTGACCAAGAGCCTTTTTCAAAGCGCATGGTTGACCCGCCTCCTAGACGGGCCAAATCAACCAATCAGACCAACGAAGCATATGACATACTAACATACGTACATGTTCTTTAGACCCGCTTCTCGTTGCGCCACACCTCAACCCGCCTCAAAGCCAACGATGATTCGTTCGTTCGTTTAGCAAACTGCTCCAAATTCTCTTCAACGGAGAGTAGCCAGACTGAGCTGTGAGTGAAGACCTGAAGCTCGCGAGATCAGTTTGGTCTCACAAGGCTACCAGATTGCAGGAATTTTTAAAAAATTTCATGGGGTAGGAGAACCCCCAAACCCCCCCTTCTACTTCTCTATACAAAAATGCATCTCATATTCTTCATTCTGCCTGGGGGGCACCAAAAATTTGGTTTGCCTTCAATGCTGTGTTACATGTGTTGTTCACATCACACCAACCATACTACTTTAAAGGTCATCATATGATGCTGAATGCAAAAACTTGTCGCATACCCTCCCAAAAGTGAGCAGTGATGACCCTGCCCCTCTGCCTTGCACTGCTTCTCCCACAGCTGGCTGAAATTACGTTATATTTTTTATAAATAAAATGACGTATAATTTTTTTTAAAGGGACACCAGGCAACGTTTTACTGTTAATTTACCAGCCTCAAAGTCACTTTGATGATTAAATGGTTCATTACGGGGTTACCGATGGCTCTCTCGTCAGAATCAAGCATTTGTTTTGCGTTAATCCCAATTGCAGTATGGCTTAGTGTCGGGTCCACGAAATAGAAACTGAAAGAAGGTATAACTGAAATTGCATTTATTACCGGCTTGTCAGACAACGTAACACACAAAAAATATAATCTCTGGTTTGTACTATTTGGTTTGCAAATAAATTTACATCGATTGTTGAGAATGTGTAACGCAGTTGTATTTTTTCTAATATTTCGGCGACTGTAGGTGGAGCTCCGGACATAGACAACCGTAGTCCTTCCTGGTGTTCCTTTAAAGGAGTGTGGCGAAGTGAGGAACCTTAAAGGAGAAAGCCGGTGTGATTCTGTCTTGAAATATGTTAATTAATGATCGGAGCACGGACTTGTCGCACATAGTTCACTTGCACCTGACCCCTCCTCTCAGGAATACGGCTAACCGATTCGCTACAAAAAAGCCTTAGCGTTGGAGTGGCCCAACACCTGATAGTCTGGGTTGAAAACTGTAGCTTACCTCCATAATTTCCACCATTGACAAAGCTCAAAGTTACTCCAAATTTAATTCCGTAGATTCCCGTGGGTGTTTACATTTAAACCGAGGCATAGAGAACTTTGAAAGTGCACATTTAGCTTAGATATAAGTGTAACCTAGAGGGGGCTCCACAGAGCAGATTGGAATATTTAAAGTTTACAGGCTGTTCAAATAAATGAACGCTACTGGGGCTGACGTAATCAAAAAGATACAATTTTATTGAAATTAATAAATAACACATAAGACAAATGGCACTCAGGGTACAGGACAGCCCTGTTAGGGAATGCAAGTAATATGCACAGCAATCAGACCAAAATATTTAAAAAAATACACCACAGTCCAAGTAACCAATACACACCAATTTCAGCAGCATAGACACACTGTTTAACTCATTGACTGCCAGCCGTTTTCAGAATAGAGAGTTCCATACTGCCAGAGGTTTTGGGGAATTTTGACTGTTTTTTAAAGAGCCACATTATGTGTTACGACTACATAAACAATGAAACTACCACAAGAAAGAGCAGACTCTCTTCTTTCACCAGAAAAAAAAAGTTCGTTTCTACCCCTTTCCATTGCTTAGAAATCAGCAGGCGAACATAAGCTACTTTCTCCAAACACACCCGTTGTTTATCAAAAAAGGGAGAAAATTAGCGTTTTGTTTGACAACGTTAGTGTCTTGGATGCGCGTTTTTTTCGGTCTATTAGCACGTCAAACATCGGGAAAATGTCTTCCTGTGATAAGACCACAAAAACAACAGTAACAGGGGGCTTTTGGTAATAAAATAGACATTATTGTAACAAGGTAAATATATGCTATTTACAGGCTGTGACAGCGAAAACTCAGTGATCAACAACTGGCTCGCAAATTCTTACCTGACCCGGAACTGTGAGCTAGCTGGGCACTGAAACAAGTCACAACTGCTATTTCCGTTTGCCCAAGGTTGATCTCCTTCATCTCCCACGATCGGAACACTACTCGAACTACTATGGCAGTGACACATACTCTGATCGAGTGTGAACTGCCTAAATTTCTCCGATTTACGTCTGCACTTTGCTAGCGGCATATTTAGCCATGTCATTAGCTTTCTCTACTTCTCCCTTGGCCATACCTATGAATCTATGCTCATCTCACATCCAAAGTGACACACTGCCACCCTCAGGATCAATTTGGAACAACAATTTTCGACGGAGAATTCTGATATTTACAGACAAGGTTCCCTAGGTCTTTCTGCAGCCCTCCCCATTAAAAAACGCAGTTGACGTCTAAAGACGTCATTGGCAGTGAACGGCAGTATTTCAGTTGACGTCTAAAGACGTCATTGGCAGTCAATGAGTTAAGGAACACCTTAGATTGCACACAATTCACACTACAAACAACTACTGCCCCCTATAGAGCTATTGCACGATACCCCTGGCCCACGAACAAGACAGACACAGACAAACACCAACACAGAATACAGAGTTAGACTGGCAGGGCAGTTAGACTAGGCCCGCACGAAACACAGACAGACAGACAGACAGACAGACAAACAGACACAATTACAACACACAACAGTAATTCAAACAATTCGGCCTAAGCTACGACACAGGCCTCCCTGCGTCTAGTCAATGGTAGCCTATATGCCAGACTACTGACACCAGGAACATAAACACACAGAAAAGGAAAATAAACCAAATCACAAACACTTAAAACAAAAATGCACAAACAATATACAGGAAAAACAGTGGCCGACCAGCACGACGATGCTCCTGTAAAAAGAAGAAAAACATAAATAGTTTTGCTGGACGGAGCAATGAGAGCTTTAAGAGAAAACCCTATATGGCTACACCTGCATTGCATTGAAGTAAAAGGCATTACTATAATTATCCATAGTCTGTAGGCACATAGTGCAAAGGGCAGACCATAGTACTAACAACTACAAAATATAGGAATCAGATCCTCGCTAAAAATTATAGTTTTGAAAGAGTCAAAGAAACTTACGTTAAAGTCGTGTCCTGAGACTTGTGGCTGTCAACACTCACGCACAGGCAGAGCAGCAATTTAACCAGTATGAATCTGTACGATGTCTACATAAACAGCAGAATAGAACCGTCACGCTATGAGTCACCAACGAGAATAATTGATAGCGATAGATAACGTTAGACTGTGAACTCACATAACAGAGGAGTGGGCAAGGAAGCCGCTGTTGACACTCTCCTGCGCCAGCGGAGCAGCAATTTAACCAGTATGAATCTGTACGATGTCTACATAAACAGCAGAATAGGGAAGTCAAGCTAAGTGTCACCAAAGACAATCATCAATAGCGATAACTAGATAGTGAACTCACATATTCACGGAGTAGGAAAAGCAAGTTGCTGTTGGCACTCTCCAGCGGCAGCAGGGCATCAATTTAACCAGTATGAATCTGTACGATGTCTACATAAACAGCAGAATAGAGCAGTCAAGCTAAGCATCACCAAAGAGAATCGATAGTAGCGACAAGTAGGTTGTGAACTCACGCATCACCGATGTGGGAAAGCAAATCGCTGTAAGAACTCCAAGCGTTCTCCGCTGGAGACAAAACTTCCGTGTAACAAGTGGCAAAATCACTCCAACCTTCGGCAGGCCTGCTATGTTGCCTATCACAGCCCCCGATGCAATAACTCCTCGTTCACACTGTTAGTAGTGCAGCTACTCTAGAATGCTTCAACTGAACGAAACCATTGTAAACTGGCTCACAGCACCCGTATTTAAAGGGGGACTTCACCTGTGTAGTTAATAAGGCTAATTAACCCCCGGGCTGCTGGCCACCCAGTGGCATTTCCTGGTTACCGTCACTATACCGGCTACATAAGGTTATACAGCTTGTCTCTATCTAGCTTGTAAGCGTGTTTGAGCTGAACTAACACGAGATGTAGAGTAGTTCACTAATCAGTATGTCGATCTCGCGTTATTTCAGATGAAACATGGAGACGGAAGCTTACAAGCTAGATAGAGACAACCTATACATAGATAGAGACAACCTATACATTTACAAAATCGCACCTGCCCAGTAATTATTTTGTTATTATTACAACATTACAGCATAGGCCCTACCCATACTCTTTCAGGGTGCTTGCTCTTTTTCCAATTCCAAAATTCCAGACTCTTTCAAAACTGATATTTTTTTCCCCAAGAACTTGACTTTATATACTTTTCAGTGTGCCCACTGCCTACTTTATTGGTTGGATATCGTTCCAGTGGGCTGTAGGCCTACATAGTAGGTACGATACATATCCTATACAGTACGTTACTGGTTAATGAAATCATAGTTTTTACACCCTTATACTTATTCTTATTTCAAAATATTCTGCGTTCTTTGAGCAAACTTTCTTCCATGCTTTATTAAGACTCACATGAAATCCAAGACTTTTCAAGGTCTGGAAAACAGAGTTTCAAAATTCCATACTTTTTAAGACTTTCAAGACTTGCGCAAGCACCCTGTCTTTTTATAGTCCTCCGATCAAATTAATGTCTGCATTTTAGGAAGGTGATGTTGGACAGAATTTTGAACTTTCACATAATGTCTGTTATTCCAGCAAACTTTGTAAGAACTCAATAATTTATCCCTTGTGACTTTTTAAGAATTGTGTCCATTTCACATATTGCTGTGAGATCACTTTGAAGTTTTCTATCACCCAATTTCAGAAATGGAGCACCCTCATTTTAGGTGGTGCTGAAGTCTGTATCTAATAGTGTAGTAGTGTATCTAATACGATAAGTGAGTTTAGCAAAGTCAGTATGAGCAGGAGAAGCTCAAAGATTAGTTCAAACACTATTTCAGTAGATCTCTTATGTTGAAAAATTTTCGTTCATTGTTTCATGGACCCTTAAACAAGCAATGGGTCCTTCTGTGTAATATAGGGTGACCATACGTCCGTATTTGGACGGGCATGTCCGTATTTCATGCCCTGTCCTGGGCGTCCTGCGATATTTTCAGAAAGGGAGGAAATGTCCTGCTTTTTAAATTAACTTCATCATTGGACCATTAAATTTACAGGCACTAGGACACTGCACACAGCGCTGCGTGTGACCTAATCCGTGCGGGCAGCCCTGTTCTCCTAATCAGAAGATAGCCGAAAATAAGTTTGTTAAACATTCATCACGGGCACTTCAATTAATCTAGCGTTATCCTTTTGCTTGCGCTATACTATACATATCGCGGGTTTTGCTTCATTGTCTTTCGGAAGCTTTATATGGGTATATCTGCTCTTACAATAGAGGTATTTGGTATTAAATTAAACTACACAATCAGATCTATCCGTTGGTATCATTGGGAACGTACTTGCTTGAGAATAAGATGGCTCAATTTCAGTGTAAAATCGCCAATTAGAAGAAGTCTCACAGAAGTGAAATGAAACACAACTCACCCACTAAAATAAAAGATGTTTTCTCCAAACATAATCAGTGGTAGGTTACACTGTTGACACAAAATCATGAATAGCCTAAAGAATAGACAGCTGCATATTCAGCATTGCTCAGTGATGTAGCCTATTGGGAAGAAGCTGTGTCTCATTAACTTTCAGTGGGTGTGACATCTGCTTCCATCCCAATAAAGTCTACAATAGTGTGCTCCCACCACAGATTGTTTTTTTTTTTAATAAATTGTGTTCATTTCACAGATTTCTGTGAGATTATGTTGAAGTTTTATATGACCCAATTGCAGAATTGGAGCACCCTCATCCAATTTAGGTGGTGCTGGTGTAACGGAGGCCAGCTAGCTTGGGGCTAGCTTGGGGCTAGTGTGTAAATCCTCATCACCCAATTCCATGGGCGCTTCTAACACCAGGGTAGCCGCGGGGTCTTGAAAGTCTTAAAAATGTCTTAAATAAAATGTTCCAAAATTAAGGCCTTAAAAAGTCTTAAATTCCGTGCCAAAGTCTTAATTTTCAAAATGAAAGTCTTAAATATCATAACTTTCATTGTCAACCGGAATGCAGCGTCATAGAATTTGCAAACTTTGTGCCGACAGTAATTTTTAATCAGGCTTTACAGCGCTACCAGTGAGCGCCTAGCATGTTGTATTCGCGTTATTGTATTAAAGAGAACCTATGCAGGATCCAGTGGCGTCATCCAGTAAGCTAACAACCAAACAAAGCAGTTATTTAGCGTTTCTGCCAATAATCCTCCATTCAGAATTGCATAGTCAATGGTGATAGCCGCTAACAAAATGTATCGACAGTTGAATGCGCTGAGAAGTCACAAATCGCGTTGTAATTCAAACAGTAAACTCTGGCTAAGTCACGTGACCTAGCTTGCTTGCTAACCAAAACTTACGATAGCCGGGACGCGCTACCTGATCTTGCATAGGCGGTATCTGCCTCTAGGAGGGTCGGACAATCTCGTGAAGGGGCTCGTTTTACTCCGGAACATGTCATTTATCAAGTCTAGTGAGTTCTAGGCAATTTACATAAAGGTGTAATGAATAGGAAACGTCGAAATTTTACCTAAAAGTTGCATGTGGTGGCTTTAAGTGAAAACACGGCAGCAGCAGCCCTCCCCTCTATCTGTCTTGAGCGCGTCAGGTTATCAGCCTCATTGGGAAGGTAAACGGTTTTGGTGGGATATGAAAAACTGAGATTATGAATGAAGTTAATCATAATGTTAGTAGCTAAACGACAATCTGTAAGATATTTGCCAGCTATCTTGTGTTT
>JAODXP020009533.1:10000-13845 GCA_027497455.2 Sardinella longiceps | reverse complement strand
TTCCTCTATCCCCCTCTCTTCTCCTCCTCCTCCATCCCTCCTTCTCTCACCCACTCTCTCCCTCTTCTCCATGCATCCCCCTCTATCTCTCTCTTTTCCTTCACTATCCTGACAGAGAACACTCTCAGCTACACTATCACAGGGAAACACTGTTGTGTGTGTGTGTGTGTGTGTGTGTGTGTGTGTGTGTGTGTGTGTGTGTGTGTGTGTGTGTGGGTGTATGTGTGTATGTGTATGTGTGCTAGAGAGAGTTAGAGGGAGAGGGATGACATGTTATACTTCACTACCCTGAACTGTGTGTGTGTGTGTGTGTGTGTGTGCCTGATGTCACCCTTTCAGCTGAACATGGGGACACACTACCACAAGCAGAGGAGGAAAGCTTGTATTTCCCTCCATCAGTGTTACTATGGTGAAGGAAGAGAAGAGGAGGAGAGGAAGAGAGGAGGAGAGGAGATTGAGAGAGGAGTACTTATTCCCCCATCAGAGTTACTATGGTGAGGGAAGAGGAGGGGAAGAGGAGAGGAGGAGAGGAGATCAAGAGAGGAGGAGAGGAGATCAAGAGAGGAGGAGTACTTGTGTATTTCCCCCCATCAGTGTTACTATGGTGAGGGAAGAGAGAGAGGGAGATGAGAGAGAGAGAGAGAGAGAGAGAGAGAGAGAGAGAGAGAGAGAGAGAGTGAGAGGGAGAAAGAAGAGAAGAGAGAGAGAATATTTAATACTCTGTTAAATTAGGCAATGAACATGAATATGATGCTGTCTAGACAGTTTGTATCTACTGAGTTTGCTACAGACACACTCAGAGCGTGTGTGTGTGTGTGTGCGCGTATGTCTGTGTATGTCTTACACAATTCCTCAAAAGGCATAATTTTATCATTCACTTCCACAGACACACAGACACACACACACACACACACACACACACACACACCATCTGTAGCACGTTAGCCTTTTTGGCCCATGTTCAGCTGGCCGGGTGATCAGACAAAATGTCCAATATGCGTCCTAATGGCCCCTGTCAGACGTTTCAGAGTCTCCTCTCCTCTCCTCTCTTCCCTCCCTCACTCTCTTCTTCTCTCCTCTCCTCTCTTCCTCTCTCTTCTCTCTGTCAGACGCTTCAGACCAACTCTCTCTGATTCACTCCAGAGTCTCCTCTCCTCTCTTCTCTCCCTCCTTCACTCTCCTTCTTCGGCTCTCTTCTCTCCCTCACTCTCCTTTTCTGTCTCTTTTCTCTCCCTCACTCTCCTTCTCCCCCTCTTCTCTCTCTCCTTCTTCGCCTCTCTCCTCTCCCTTGCTCTCCTTCTCCCTCTCTCTTCTCTCTGTCACTCTCTTTCTCCCTCTCTCTCTCTCTTCTCTCTGTCACTCTCTTTCTCCCTCTCTCTTCTCTCCCTTGCTCCCCTTCTCCGTCTGTCTTATCACTCTACCGTTCCTCGTCTCACCCGTTCCAGAGGCGCAGTCTCATCTTTCCGTGCTTTTTATCTTCCTCCATTACACACACACACACTCTCTCTCTCTCTATCTTCTATATCTCACTGCTTTTTGCATAAATCCTTTTCAGAGCCTCTCCGTCTACTTCATCTTCTCTGAAACCAGCTTTCTTTTTTTTTGCTTTTCCTCTCTCTCTCTCTCTCTCTCTCTCTCTCTGTCTCTCTGTGTCCCCTCATGCCCCTTCATCTCTCTCCCCCATTGTGATGTGTTATCAGACAGTTGGCTGTTTCACTCTTTAAATAAACAGTTGGTTCCACTGATGCGCTTTCAAGGGAAAGGAAGCTAATCACCAAACAACAAGCCGGATCCAAATAAAAACCACCAGAGGAGCTCACCAGCTAGCCCATAGCAGTTAGCATGATAGCCTTACTCACATTAAGCCCATAGCAGTTAGCATGATAGCTTTTCTCACATTAATACAGGCTAACAGAGGAACCCACCAGTTCGCCCACAGCAGTTAGCGCGATAGCTTTTCGGACATTAACACAGGCTAACAGACCAGCTCACCAGTTAGCATGATAGCCTTTATCACATTTACACATGCTAACAGAGGAGCCAATGGCAGTTAGCATGATAGCATTTCTCTCATTAATACACGCTAACAGAGGAGACCACCAGTTCGCCCACAGCAGTTAGCATGATAGCCTTTCTCACGTTAAAACTTATTATCAGCATCTTCAACCAATGAGAAATGAGGAAGCCCTCCTCTCATCCAATCAGATGTAGCTTTGCAGCAGGGGGCGGGAACAGAGCACACGAAGCACACAAATCAATTCCCCACAGGAGCTCCCAAAACAAACAAACAAAAAAACAAACAAAAACAAAACAACAAACAAAAAAACAATACACAAGTAGTCAATATCCAATTGAACTCTCACTGTGCTTCAGTCAAGCGTTGGGGATTTGTCATGTCAGCATTGTCTGTACAGGCGGTTTAGTTTGTGTTCTCTTAGTTTTTTTACATCAACATTTTTCCTGCCTGATAACCCTTTACAGACAAACCATCAGTCCTCTCCCTCCCGCTTCTCACAACATCCCCACCCCCCCCACCCCCACCACACACACACACACACACACACACACACTAACACACACAGTGGTTAAAGTGGGATCTGGCAGGAGGGGGAACTCTCATATTTTGTGTCGGCACAAACACAGATAAATGTATAGAAGTGGAATGGGATGATATTGTTCATTTATCTGAGGTGCCGGTACTGCGTACCCCCGCGTCCCCCCCACTTTAACCCCTGCACACACACACACACACACACACACACACACACACACACACACACACACACTCCACTCTTCCACTCTTCTTCTCATCCTCTTCATTTGCTCTCGTCGCGTGTGGGGCGGATCTTCAACTCGGTGAACTTGAGCGAGTACTGCCACCCGGTCCAGGATGACCACTCGATGCCGTCGGCGTAAGAGGTGTGCTGGCCGCGCAGGTACTGCCCATTCAGGTTAGACGTGTGGCAGTTGCGGTACCACCAGGCGCCCTGGTAGAAGGAGGCGCAGTTGTTCTCCGAGTGATCGTTGTCAACGTCCTTGGTGGTGAACTTCATACCGTTGTGTTTCAGCAGGGAGTCACCTGGAAGAGAGAGAGAGAGAGAGAGAGAGAGAGAGAGAGAGAGAGAGAGAGACTGAAAAACCTGGTTGGACTTTAACACAAAAACAAGATCCACTTATCAGAGAACAGATAAGGTCCTCTGCTTAAAAAGATAGTAAAACTAAAGACCTTACAGCATAGCGAAATGTGTCATAACAAAATCATTTATTTTACATAAAAGTCATGTTCTACATGCATTATCTGTTGAATGCATTCTGGTTCCTTGCATCTGTAGATGATTGTAATGGGACAGTAGAGTGAGTCTTTGCCTGTGGGACAGGTGTGTGTGTGTGTGTGTGTGTGTGTGTGTGTGTGTGTGTGTGTTTGGGTGGGGTGGGGTGGGGGGATTAGTGGACAGTAGATTGAGTCTTTGCCTGTGGGACGGAGGCAGTTGGAAGGGGTACAGTTGTGGACAGTAGAGTGAGATGGAGGGGGTAAGTGGACACAATGAGCCAGTGGGAGACGTACAGCACAGAAGTACAGCAGAGAGACTGAAAGCATAGAGCTGGTCTGGGCTATTTGTCCCGCTTACATGGATAGTTTTCCTGCCATTACGATTAAACTATTCCGATTAAACTATTCTGATTAAACCATTCTGATTAAACTATTCTGATTAAACTATTCTGAGCTGTGTTACATAAACATTCTATTCCGTAGGTGCATTTTGAGCCTGTTTTTAATTTCACCTCAAAATGGTAATCAAAGGCATCTTTTCTGTGCGTCTAGGAGGGAACCAAAGGAGGGCAAC
>JAODXP020009532.1:0-14019 GCA_027497455.2 Sardinella longiceps | reverse complement strand
TGTAACTGTTGCTATTTTATTTTCTATATTTGCTGAATATATTCTGGTTATTTTGGATGAGAAACCCACTTTAAGAATTATCAGGTTATGTCTGTATTTTTATATGCATTTTATATTGAAGTGCAAGGGTACTTTTATTTCGGCGCTTACATTGAGCTGCTAGGCCTGTAGCGTTCTGGGTAACGTCAGATGCAAGCAAGCAGAGGTCGTGTGCACAGCTCTGACCCTTTAGCTGTCAAGTCAAGCTACTTTAGTAGATTGCTAAACTTATGGTAAAGTCAAACTAATACTTGGAAGATAAGAAGCCTACAGATTCCCTTTCATAGTATGCAGCCACGAGGTATTTGTTTGTCTTTATTTTCGTTATGAATATTTGTACATGTGCATAGTAAGTGTGCTAACTGTTATTCCAATACTGTGTATTGCTAGTTTCACGGTTTGTGGATGTCTATGGATGTTGAAGAGGAGAAGACTTCATTAAACCCGTTAAAGAAACATTTGCGTCTGAACATGCTTGGGGGAGTCATAAAAGTAATGAGCAGAGTTGGGTAAGTTACTTTAGAATTGTAATGCGTTACAATTACAAGTTACCCCATCAAAATTGTAATTGTAGTGTAACTTTTGATTACTGTTATAAAGTAATCTGACTAATTTCATCTGATTACTTTTTGATTATATTTCTACATTTTGAACCTGCAGCGTTAACATTCACATTATTCAACACAAACAACAATGATTTTGCTGCCAAAATCCTTTAAACTCCTGCCACACAGCAGTGTCACACTTCACTACGAGCAAATAATTGGTGAACATCACTGAATAAGCAGGTGTCCAGGGACGGACTGAAAGATGGTGTGTCTGGATGATACACGGTGGGCTGTTACGTGTTTTAGACCAGTGGCCTCAATATTTTTGCGGTATTCCTTTGCGTTTAATATGTTTCAGTTCCTGAAAGTTCTGGCCCACAAACTTAGTTATCTCTGGCCCTAAGAGTCATCTATTTACTGCCTCTTCCACTTGAAACAGTTATGGTGCTGTTCTGAAAGCATTCTTCCTTTATATACTTCCAGTTGATGAGAGCCAATCAGTATCTATACTGCTCCACAAGTCATACTACACACAGTTCTGGTGAAATCACTTCCACATACTCATTTGTCATTTTCTTTATTTTCTTTGATATTTTTTATTTCAGCAATGACACCTTATCTGTTGTAATCACAATTACTAATCATATATTTAATTGTTTTATTTCCAATATTGTCAAAAGAGCAAGTAGTCCGTGAGCCAGAAGGGTTGGTCGTTACCGAAAAAGTGGCAAAGGTTACCATACCTTTTCTGAAAGCTAGGAATCTCAGCTTTCCAACGACCTGTTGAAGGTAGAGGACATCATGCATGTATGATGCATCAATTAGGTCTAAGCGCTTTGATGCTGTTGCTGTTGTTTTGAAATGTAGGCAAGCGAAGATTTCGCACAACCCAGGAAATTGTTTGTGATATTGTCGGGTTGGCTTAACAATATTATGTATGAAGTAGGCTATGCTTATTTCGAAGGAATTACTGCGTGGTGTAGACGTAGGGACAGGGCCTCTCCCCCTCCCCTTTGCCTTCCACTGGTGCGCGAAACGAAGGGCGCCCACAACTCGCAAATGGCCCATTGTAAGAAAATTATAATGCATAGCCTAGGGTGATATCGGCGTGGCATGGGCACTCTCCAAAAAGGCTAGGCCCTACTGCTTTTCTCGAGCTTTCAAACAAAAGAAAATAGGCAAATAGCCTACATGAAAACATTAATCACAAAAACACTAGAGCGAAATCGCATGATGTCGTCGATAGATACGACCATGCAAGCCTCCTAAAATAAATTTGCCTATTGACACATTTAAAACATTTCAATAGGCTACTTCAGAACTTGACAAATCTCTACAAATGACAAATGTCTCTCGCTTGCGCGCGCTCTCTCTCTCTCTCTCTCTCTCTCTCTCGCTCGCTCTCCCAAGGTACGCACAGTGCGTACAGCCGTACGCCTGGAGGCGCCACTGCGACAGACCGCCACTCCGACATTGACGTCTAATTGTCTGATTGGCGGTATTTTCAGTTATAGCAAACGTCCCTGCACTCCGACATTTTTTTTCTTAGTCCCCAAACCCCCAAACCCCCCTACTACTTCTCTATACAAACATGATGTGCTGCCTTCACAGTATACATTACCAACAATACTACTTTGAAGGTCATCATATGATGCTGAATTGATTCTATGTAATTTTAGTGGTACTGTTTTTCTATGGGGGGGGGGGGGGGTGGGGGGGTAGTTGCGCCCCTGAGTCAAGGTCTTGGGGAAAAAGATATCAGTTTGGAAAAAGTCTGGAATTTTGATTTGGAAAAAGAGCAAGCACCCTGAACTTGGCATACTTACTTTTTACTGATCAAAAACAAGTGCTTACTTAATCTTTGGGATGTCAGGAGTTAAAAAATGATGGTTGTTTAGATGTGATGTCACTTTCTGGGAGTGTGACCAGGCCATTTTCACATCATGATCACAAAAAGCAGTAAAAAAAATGACAATAGCATTCTGATGTAAATGATGTTAAGGGCATAACTATCAAAATCTTTATGGGATGGTGTAAATGTTATGTTTATATGAAAGATAACCATGAAATGTATATAAAAAATACAAAATAGTTAAATTTCTTATAAGATTTTTACTGTAAATGGGTAACCTAAATTTAATCCGTCCCACTTTACCAGTGTGGTACTGGTAAAGTGGGACAGCTAACTATTGTTATAGTGGGCAGCATATTAAAAAAAAATACTCATTCCAAAACAGGATGTAATAGTGATATTTGGTTACATATTGAATAGATAAGCCTTAAAAACTATTTTAAACAATATTTTTTCTGCAGAATTCTGTATTTGAGAGGCCAAAATGATCATGAGCTAGCCTGTTAGCCACCAAAATCACTTGGATCTTTTTATGTGTTTGTACACCTAACAGAATCAACCCGCTAAAATTAATGTAGAACATAGGGTCCATCAAATGTTGTCAGATTATCATTAACAATTGGGTATCTTAAATAAATCATTTTTTTGTGTTTCATCCCTTACCATTATTTATTTATTTAATGTCAAAATTAAAAACCCACTTTACCAGTATGGGGTGTCCCACTTTACCAATGGGTGCCAAGAAAAAAATGTATTTGGCCAATATTTTTTGAAGGGTTGTAATTTTTTTCACATGTATTATTTTCAGTTTTTCATGTTATCATTGCGTAGAGGACAACCTTAGCTTTCCAAAAATATGTTGGGTTGCTATATACAAGATTTTGATTATTATGAAAAGCAGCGGAGATTTCCACAATTGGGTAACACTTTATATTAAGACACACATATTCACCATTAATTAGCTGTTTACTAACATGTATATTAGTAGCAAACTAGCTATTTATTACTCATTATAAAACACTAATTAATACTTTATTATGCAAGACTTCTTCTACCCATAATAGACCATTAACTAAGATTTTCCCCTGTGTAACCTCCTAATTACCCCTTATTAATAGCTAGTAAGTAAGTTGTTGCATATGAATTATGATCTAAATAAGCATGGGTCAGTACAGAGCTTGTAAAGGGATGGTAACACAAGAGTAGTTATTCACCCCTATAATACTGGCCTACTCGTATGGAATTGGATACAAAACCACAAGGGATAATACTGTACAAATTACTCATAATTATGACCGCCGCTAGCGTAGCAAGCGTAGCGGTCATATAATGATTGTCAAAGTTTTTTTTTTTTTTTCTCCCGTCATCTACTTCCTGAATTTTTGGTCAACGATTCCCGGGACACCGTAACACCGGGGCACATGAAACTTGGTGGGCATGTAGCCCCAGTAGACTTTTACGGAAAAATTTCGTTTGGTCCCCGGGGGCCACTCCATCTTTGCGCTGCGCCCCCCCGAAACCCAAAAAAATGTCGTTTTTCCTAAAAAACTACCTGACCCATGATATTGAGGATGATGAAATGTTTATGGAATGTTGGTCTCAAGAGCCCACAACAACTTAGCTCATAACCAGTCATTTGTGATTTGCCCCCCCATGGTAAAAAATTAAAATGCAATATTATACGGCTTTAATTGCCCCTATCTTTAGATCAGCTGTTAGGAACTGCACCAAATTTAATGTGTATGATGAACCTGACATCCTGTGGGAATATGTCAAGTTTTGTGGAATTTCATCCATGGGGGGCTATAGAACAAATGAATTTATATGTATATTTAATGACTGTACAATTATTGACCTGTAGATGGTGCTATTAAGCGAAAGCGTTGCTGGTTTGGGGTGATAGGCCTGTCAGTTCAGTTCAATAAGCTTTATTGGCATGAATGTAAAAAAATACAATATTGCCAAAGCATTAATGTATAATAATGACAATAATAATGAGAATAACAATAGTAAGTAGTGACTAAATAAATCAGTGTTTCCCACAGATTAGGTAGCAATTTGTGGTGGTCCACTGTGCGATGAGGGTGGTGACCAGGGGGAGGGGCGTCGCCCAGCCGATCGATAAACATTGGGGTCGCCCCAGGGTGGGTAGTGGGTAGATGGCCAGGGGGGAGGGGGCGTTGCCCGATGGGGCACAAATTTAAGTTGGCAACAGCTTTACTTTACTTTATTTACTGAACAAATAAATAAATTAGGTAAAGTTTAAAGGTTACAATCACAGTGCAATTAAGTACCCTCTTATTTCATCAATTAATCAAGTAATGGGATAAAACTTTTTTTAGGTTTTAAACAGCAATAAAATGCCTGTTAAAATGACCAAGCCGTTTACTATTATTATTCTATTCTTCATCAAAAAATGTTTTTATCCCAACTGTTCAATGTAAAAAAGAAACCTTCTCCCCAAGGCTATTTGCTTCTAAAGTCATTTAGTGTCATCTGACATGGTACCAAATAGGCTACTTGCAGTACAGCCACACTCATGGCACAATCATAAATTGCTGTGAAACAGGTCACATGAATTAAATCCAACTTGACGAATAAATGTTATTTGCCACGTCCACAGGCTACACATATTCTCTTGATTAAACGTTAAAACACAACGCCAGGTGTTCTACCCATGATCATGGTATGAATTCCAGTTGTTGTTTAATTAGCCTCTTCCTTTAAACTAATAATGTTAGCGTAGCAAAAGGTAACATTGCCGATGGAGCAGTGTAACTTTCAGATGCCGCTATATGGCCTCATCGCGCAGTGATAATGATGCGACCGGCCTTTTATGTAGGTCTATGCGTTAAAAAAAAATCCGGGGGACGCAAGGCCTGGTGCATGTGCGTGAATGAGAAGGGGCATTATGAAATAATGGGACGATACAGGTGTGAGGGGAGTGGAATGATACGCAACTGACTTTTTTTTTTTTTTTAATCGTGAGTCTTATTATGTGGCGATAGGATTCCATTCTGTGGCGGCCCGCCACACAATGGTCTATGTATGGGAAACACTGTAAATAAAATGCAACTCAAACAAACATATGGAATAATTAAAAAAAAAAAAAGATAAAATTAAGAAAAAGCACTAGTGGATATTTTGATGATGGTCATGTGGACTCTTCCCTTAAAATGTGGCAAGACTGTAAGTAGTCGAAGGCTATTTGAGTAAAAGTATCAACTTCCCCATCTTATGTGTGTCACCAGTATGGAAATGCCCGTGACCAGTCAGTACCGCTTGGGTGGAGTGAGTAAATGAGGCAAAAATATTGAATAAATTATAGTTTTATTAATAATTCCATTGATTGCAGCTGCAAGGTAAAATAGTTTAGTTAAGTCACAGTCAGTTATTTTGGCCGAGTAGTAATCCAGCCGCATTACCACCACCAGTGAACAGCACAGGAAGCTGCCACGATCCTACTGAAGCTAGCTGCTACGCCAACCTTCAGTGGGAGCGTCGCCACTTCTAGCTGCTTCAGTGGGATCGTCGCCGCTAGCTAGCTGCTACGCCAACCTTCAGTGGGATCGTCGCTGCTTCAGTGGGATCGCCGCCGCTAGCTAGCTGCTACGCCAACCTTCAGTGGGATCGTCGCCGCTTCCTGTGCTGTTCACTGGTGGTGGTAACGCGGGTGGATTAATTACTACTTGGACAAAATAACTGACTGTGACTGCGGCGGTCATATTTTGTACCGGCATGCGGTACATCTAGTTAAGTCTTTGTAATGCAGAATATGTTCCCTATTCTAAAGTTGTGTCTGTTCACATTTAATTCACAATTAATTTGGCACTTAATAAGCCTCAGGTGTTCCCTAATCTAAAGTAACCTCCTATTCACACTTAGTAAGTGCATTATAGCACAGAGTACACAGCAAACACACATCCAATTTAGCACAAATATGCTACAAATATCATTTTTTATTGGTGAATATGACATTGCAAATCTTTCTTGGCTCTTGGAAAAATAAAATCTCAACTAAAAAAACAAACACCAAATTAATTGTGCATTAAATGTGAACAGACATAACTTTAGAATAGGGAACATATTCTGCATTACAAAGACTTAATTATGAGTAATTTGTACAGTATTATACTTTGTGGTTTTGTATCTAATTCCATACGAGTAGACCAGTATTATAGGGGTGAATAACTGCTCTTGTGTTACCATCCCTTTACAAGCTCTGTACTGACCCATGCTTATTTAGATCATAATTCATATGCAACAACTTACTTACTAGCTATTAACTCATTGACTGCCAATGACGTCTTTAGACGTCAACTGAAATACTGCCGTTCACTGCCGTTCGTCTTTAGACGTCAACTGCGTTTTTTAATGGGGAGGGCTGCAGAAAGACCTAGGGAACCTTGTCTGTAAATATCAGAATTCTCCGTCGAAAATTGTTGTTCCAAATTGATCCTGAGGGTGGCAGTGTGTCACTTTGGATGTGAGATGAGCATAGATTCATAGGTATGGCCAAGGGAGAAGTAGAGAAGGCTAATGACATGGCTAAATATGCCGCTAGCAAAGTGCAGACGTAAATCGGAGAAATTTAGGCAGTTCACACTCGATCAGAGTATGTGTCACTGCCATAGTAGTTCGAGTAGTGTTCCGATCGTGGGAGATGAAGGAGATCAACCTTGGGCAAACGGAAATAGCAGTTGTGACTTGTTTCAGTGCCCAGCTAGCTCACAGTTCCGGGTCAGGTAAGAATTTGCGAGCCAGTTGTTGATCACTGAGTTTTCGCTGTCACAGCCTGTAAATAGCATATATTTACCTTGTTACAACAATGTCTATTTTATTACCAAAAGCCCCCTGTTACTGTTGTTTTTGTGGTCTTATCACAGGAAGACATTTTCCCGATGTTTGACGTGCTAATAGACCGAAAAAAAACGCGCATCCAAGACACTAACGTTGTCAAACAAAACGCTAATTTTCTCCCTTTTTTGATAAACAACGGGTGTGTTTGGAGAAAGTAGCTTATGTTCGCCTGCTGATTTCTAAGCAATGGAAAGGGGTAGAAACGAACTTTTTTTTCTGGTGAAAGAAGAGAGTCTGCTCTTACTTGTGGTAGTTTCATTGTTTATGTAGTCGTAACACATAATATTCTGTGGCTCTTTAAAAAACAGTCAAAATTCCCCAAAACCTCTGGCAGTATGGAACTCTCTATTCTGAAAACGGCTGGCAGTCAATGAGTTAATAAGGGGTAATTAGGAGGTTACACAGGGGAAAATCTTAGTTAATGGTCTATTATGGGTAGAAGAAGTCTTGCATAATAAAGTATTAATTAGTGTTTTATAATGAGTAATAAATAGCTAGTTTGCTACTAATATACATGTTAGTAAACAGCTAATTAATGGTTAATATGTGTGTCTTAATATAAAGTGTTACCCAAAATTGTCCCACTTTACCCATGTTCACCCCTGAATCATCAAACTACATGTACATTCCATTTCTCAATATGGATGCATCTATTACATAATGGTGTTACCTTAATAAAGACTAGAACACAATCTAGCAAAAAAAAAACATCCTGTAAAGGTTGACTACTATTTTAACACATATTAAGATACCTGGTGTTTTTTGTTGATTCCCCTGTAAATGCATATGGTTGTATTATTGACTGATCACTCTTCATGGAAACCACACTAGGCACTGGAGACGGTTCCACGTGAGGTCTAGAGAGACCAAAACATATTGTTGCAACATTAATTAAAATATGACAAAGATGCCTTTAAATATCAACTTTTCAGAGTATTGTGCTATAACTAGAATACCCTGTGTTTTGTGCACATCCTGTAGGAAATTCAGGAAGTTGTCTCGATGACCAATTACTCTGTGTAGACCTCACACTGGATACTTGAGAAGGTGGTTTTGTAATGCTGCAGGAAATTGGAAAAAATAACTTGGTTAATGTCCGGTGGAGGACATCGGTGGAGTACAGTAGTTTTTTAGTAGTTGTCTTCCCTATCAGCATGATATTGTGTCGTGTCTATCTCTAAATCACATACATCTACACGCACACATACACTGTATACACACTTGTATATGACAGAAATTGCCAAAAAACTCCAAAAATAATCGTTTAAAAAATCAGTGATATTGACAAAATAATCGTGATGATTATTTTTTCCATAATCAAGCAGCCCTATTTATGGGACAATAAATGTCTGAACTGAACTGATAACATAAGATTGGTATGGCACATCTCAAGCAATTAATATTAATATTATGGGATGACCATGATCATGCAGTGATAATATTGATGTAGATTTATTTTTTTCATTTTTTATTTTATTTTATTTTTTTTGCCTTAAGGCCTGCATCATGAAATTGCTTATCCCCACTACACCTCAATCATATTGTAGAATAAGGGTTGTAGTGTACCTGGTGTCTTGTGTTGATTCCCCTGTAAATGCATATGGCTGTATCATTGACTGATCGCTCTTCATGGACATCACACTGGGCACTGGAGAGGATCTGACAGGCTGAATTCTGAACCGACATATTTTGTTAATTACACAGTCTACAGAATTTTCCAAAAATCAAACTTATTATACAGTACCAACAGTATAGTAGGCTATCATACCCCTTATTTTCTGAAAGTTCTTCCCATGACACAGCATTATGGGTGGACTTCACACTAGATTCTCGAGAAAGTGGTATTGCAAGAATGCTGTAGTGGATATAGCCAGGGTAAGTGTTATTATTGCTTGTTTAGGTTTACAAAAATGACCATGGAAAAACTGACTGCTACTTCAATCCCATTGTGTCCTAGGTTTCCACTACCTGTGGAACATTTTAATAGAAATTTTGTGAAGTAATATGGATTCCATCTTCACTATATTGTTCAGCCCTAGCCTTGAACGCACAAACTTGTGGAATGATTTTGGACCAAAAGGCAGTGAGTCAACAAAATGGGCTAAATAGTATCACTGCTAATATCAGCATTAGCATCTGTTGCTACCACCCCTGTTGAGGAGGGAAGGGAAGGAGGCTCACTGCACCAGAATGGAGTAAAGTGAGAGAAACATATTTTGACAACATTCACTCCCTGTTTTTGCTGGGGAAAGGTGGGGAAATCATCCAGAGAAACCTTCACTACACCAATGTCAATTGGTAGTCGACCTGTAATCTACAGTATATATCTAATTTTTTCTAGGATCTTGTTCCTGCCTTTAATATATTTACATTTCACACACACACACACACACACACACACACACACACACACACACACACACACAGTACAGACCAAAAGTTTGGAGGGACCCTCTCATTCTATGCGATTCCTTTATTTCCATGACTATTTACATCATAGATTCTTACTAAAGGCATCACAACTACGAATGAACATGAAATTGTAGTGTACCTGGTGTCTTGTGTTGATTCCCCTGTAAATGCATATGGCTGTATCATTGACTGATCGCTCTTCATGGACATCACACTGGGCACTGGAGAGGATCTGACAGGCTGAATTCTGAACCGACATATTTTGTTAATTACACAGTCTACAGAATTTTCCAAAAATCAAACTTATTATACAGTACCAACAGTATAGTAGGCTATCATACCCCTTATTTTCTGAAAGTTCTTCCCATGACACAGCATTATGGGTGGACTTCACACTAGATTCTCGAGAAAGTGGTATTGCAAGAATGCTGTAGTGGATATAGCCAGGGTAAGTGTTATTATTGCTTGTTTAGGTTTACAAAAATGACCATGGAAAAACTGACTGCTACTTCAATCCCATTGTGTCCTAGGTTTCCACTACCTGTGGAACATTTTAATAGAAATTTTGTGAAGTAATATGGATTCCATCTTCACTATATTGTTCAGCCCTAGCCTTGAACGCACAAACTTGTGGAATGATTTTGGACCAAAAGGCAGTGAGTCAATAAAATGGGCTAAATAGTATCACTGCTAATATCAGCATTAGCATCTGTTGCTACCACCCCTGTTGAGGAGGGAAGGGAAGGAGGCTCACTGCACCAGAATGGAGTAAAGTGAGAGAAACATATTTTGACAACATTCACTCCCTGTTTTTGCTGGGAAAAGGTGGGGAAATCATCCAGAGAAACCTTCACTACACCAATGTCAATTGGTAGTCGACCTGTAATCTACAGTATATATCTAATTTTTTCTAGGATCTTGTTCCTGCCTTTAATATATTTACATTTCACACACACACACACACACACACACACACACACACACACACACAGTACAGACCAAAAGTTTGGAGGGACCCTCTCATTCTATGCGATTCCTTTATTTCCATGACTATTTACATTGTAGATTCTCACTAAAGGCATCACAACTATGAATGAACACATATGAAATTATGTACTAAACAAAAAAGTGTTAAGTTTGGACACACTTTTGGACCTGAACCAGATCAAGATGGTTTGGGGTGAAGGCAAAAGAGCCAACAAATTCTAAACATCTCTGGGAACAAATAACTGTTCAAGACCGTTGGAAAACCATTCCAGCTGACTACCTCTTGAAGCTCATCAAGAGAATGCAAAGAGTGCAAAGCAGTAATCAGAGGCAAAGGGTGGATAGTTTGAAGAAACAAGAATATAAGACCAGTTATTTCATAATAATTACATAAGTATATAATTCCTTTCAACTGAACTCACCTTTTGGTGGCCAGATTTTCCTCATCTGTACTGATCTTTTTGGTAGTAGCGTGAGGAACTCCATCCTTCTGGTGTTTATAAGCCCCTACTGGCTCTCTACTCTTTTCTCCAGGGTCACTCATTTGGATTTCTCCTTCACTCATTACTTGTTTAACATGTATCTCTGCCATTCTCTGTCAGTCATGTGCTGCATCAGGAACACACACACATACGACAAAGGAAATTTACTTAGACTGAGGACACCTTGTTGTCCACTACTCTTTTACACTGACCCTCAAGTGAAACCAGTTATGGATTGGCCATTTTTGGTCCGGGTCTCTTTTTGGTCTCTCATGTTCATGTAATTTGTGCAACAGTGATATTTTAGCTATAGTTATTATTATTAAATAAAACCAAGGTGGGCTGTCATAACCAAAAAGCCCATGGCCATTTTTTGGTCCCAGTCCAGCCCTGAGTGAAACCCTTGTATGTTTGCCATCAGTCCCTTTCAGGTAGTGGTGTAATATGTACTGTAAGTACTATACACTTTTATCAAATGCAACATGTCTTGCATTTATCAGAAACCCTGACAGATGGTATAACGCATAGAGACAATGAGCAAATAAGGTGGTAAAGCTTATAGAATTAATGATAGTGCCATAAAATAGCCTACACTTTCCCCCCTGGTTAATAGAAATGATGGTGCTTGGGATATTATTTGCAGTGTAGATCATCAACAATTAAGTGACAGCCATTTTATTTTTTCTAACCTATGAAATGGTTGCTCTTTTGCAATAAAGCAATTCAAATATCAGAATAAAGTAAGAACTTAGAGAAGAGCAGTAAGTCTCTGTTAACTTTTATTATGTTATATTTTATGTTACTACTGTCATAAGATGTAATTTGCGCGAGTGATTTGAGTGATTCTTTTTATCTCTCTGCAAGCAAAAACACTAAAGGGATAATGAATTATGAATTTACATGTACATCCTGAACTAGTCTAATTCTCACACCTAAAAGCAAAATTTTAACGTGCCCGCACCACAAACATCATATTTTCCAAAAAAAAAAATAAAAATAAAATGATAATCTTCCTTACCTTCTGAAGAACGCTTCTATGTCATGTTTTGATAAAATGGCGGCAAAAAGAAACTGTACTCTGTTCTGTACTCTGGACTTCTTGAGGAGCCTTGTGATATTACCAGGAGGTGAATGATTAAACAGATTCATAAATCCATCACACTGACCTCTACAGTAGACTTACTGTAGACAATCCAGACACCTCACTGTCTTTTCCAATAACAATTTTGAATCTTAAGAGAAGGTGTTTTCTGCTTTTTCTTTTCCTTTGTAGGTTTCAATATTTTTCCTCAGGATTTAAGAGTACTTGCAGACTATTTTCACTATTTTGTATTGTGTGTTTTGTCCAGATGTTGAAAAGAACAGCTGACCAAACTATGGCAACACCGATGGCATGAGTGGCAGGGAAACCTCAAAAATTGCCTACCTTCCATAAGAAGTAACCAATCAACTACTGTTGCCATTTTCAAATCTTTCAAGACCTCTGCTCTCTCTGGTGATCTGAGGGAGCTTTGTGATTTAGAAGTGAGTAAATTATTATTCAGACTCATAAATCTGCTTATCTACTAAGATACTACAACATCAAAGACCTCTTTTGTTCTCATAGTAGTACCCTTTGACCTGAGATGTCTGTGAGGTGGTTTTCTCATGCCCATCTTACCCTTACAATTTTATGAACTTTAGCCTCATAAACACAGCACAGTACACGAGGCCTTCCAGAAAACAAGTTTCATTTTTTAGGTGGTTTTTTTGCTGAATGCTAATGGTGATATAATGCACTGTTTAACCTTCTATTTTCTGCGTACCAGTGTGTGTGAATATGCTTATAAAAAAAGAAAACATTGCTTATCTTGCCACATAAAATATACCCCAATAGTGGTCAGTATACTTTTCAGCTGATTTGGCCGTCCAGCTTCACACTTCATGGAATTTATGTAAATTTCTGTGTAACATGTTTTTGGATACCATCTATAGGCGCCATTCCAAAGACTAGAGTAATTGTCATTCCTACTTCAGGCCTATAGGGGGCAGTAGCATCGGAAATTGGGTTAATGTCAATTGATTGAGTGATTTAGAATGCAGGTGAAGGAGAGAGGTCAGAGCATGGTGTGAAGATAGGAGCAACACCTTTTCTGACCGTTAAGCACAGGGTAAATAGGATAACCTTAAGTAGTTAATTTATAAGATTTAAAAGATACAGTAATTTTGGTTTTGGTAATAAGATTTGATTTACATTGGACCTTTTTTGTTGTTGGAATAAACCTTTTTGATTTTTGAAACTACTGCACGAGTCAGGAACCTTCTTGAACACGCCAACTCTACATTAGTCAGGAAAGAGCTCTGCAAGGACGATGAACAAGACTGTGGATGTCCTGAAGAACTGCTAAAAGGCTGTCATATAGAAGGTTGCCAGATGTGCCTCATTTGATGGTCCTCTTATGCCCCCTGGTGTATTTTATAGACTGCATAGGAATGTGATCTGAAGAGTGAATTCACCAAGAGTTACGATTTCAATTCTGCTTAAATCTTGGATATTGTTCTGACAGTAACAGTAACACCTTTTCATTTACACATAATCAATGGTTTGAAAAGAATGTAATGTTTTGTTTTTATGTTTTTTGTAATCGTTACTTCACAGTTATGTTGTTTAATTGTGCAATGTTTACAATTAAATGAAGATGTACAATACAGAAGAATGAGTATGTGAATAATCATATTTGGTGCACTCATTTCACAAGTTTAAAGGTGACTCACACCTACTGCAGTGACTAGAATGGAGAGATTGATGCTTCAGAAGCAGAGATGCATAGTTTCATAAATCAGTTTCATTGTTTAAACT
>JAODXP020009531.1:5000-10000 GCA_027497455.2 Sardinella longiceps | reverse complement strand
GTGTGTGTGTGTGTGTGTGTGTGTGTGTGTGTGTGTGTGTGTGTGTGTGTGTGTGTGTGTGTGTGTGTGAAGGTGAGACAGCAGATTGGAGAAGTCCTTATGAAAGACAAAGGAGTCTCATTAGAGGTGACTGCACTAATGACAGCACAGTTTAACCGCACTGATGGAACTCAGATGAAAGCTTGATTACCACACACACACACACACACACACAAACACACACACTGTACACACACACACACACACACACACACACACACACACACACACACACACACACACACACGTACACACACACACACACAGAGTGATAGGATGGAGAGATGATTACACATATTATGAACGAGTGAGTGAAGGTTAGAAGTATGAAAACTTTTCTCTTCTTCTTTTGATTTGTCCTTGTATTTTTCTTTTTTTCTTTTCATCACTCACCTATTCAGCTTTGGCTCAGTCATATATCATTTTGTGTGTGTGTGTGTGTGTGTGTGTGTGTGTTGTTGGCATGTGGTTGTGGGTATGTGTACATGTGTGTGTATGTCTATGCGTGTGTGTGTGTGTGTGTGTGTGTTGTGTTGTTGGTATATGGGTGTGGTTATGTGTATACAAGATGTGTGTGTGTGTGTGTGTGTGTGTCTGTGTGTCTGTCTGTGTGCGTTTTCTGTGTTACATACATAATTGATCCTCTTAATCAACATCTCTTTATTTATTTTCTTTGTGAGTGTGTGTGTTACATCGTCTAACCTTGTCTTTCCCTTTCACCCTTTCCATAGCCATCATTCCACTGTACTCTCAGCATTCACCAGCATGTAGGAGTGTTTGACTCTGACCTTTTCTGCCAGTAATCATGCTGGATCCCTCACCCATCAGATTTCTAATCTAAACCATGGAAGATCATTCCACTGTCAGTTTAGCACACACACACACACACACACACACACACACACACACGCACACACACACCACACACCACACCACCCACACACACACACACACACACACAACAAACACACAATTCATGTAGGAATCTTTGGCTGTGTCCTTTTTATTCTCAACCATAAGAGATCATTCCATTGTTACCTCCACCAAGGAGGTTATGTTTTTGCTGACGTCTGTCTGTATGTGTGTGTGTGTGTGTGTGTGTGTGTGTGTGTGTGTGTGTGTGTGTGTGTGTGTACACTACGTAACTCGAACAGTACTGCACAGATTTGGATGAGATTTTTGGACAACGTGTATTGGGAAAAGTAAGAACTGATTTGATTTTGATGGCGATCGGTGAACCACAACATGATCTGGAATTTAGACTGTGCCTGTGACCAAATTGCCTTTGCAGAAGTCTGCACTCTTTTCTAGTTATCATTCACCATGTAGGATCCTTTATATATGACCTTTCTCCGTCTCCTCTTTAGGACCCTTCCCATTTGACCTCTTTAGTCTACAACATTTAAGATGCTTCTCCTGACAGCTTTCTAGCCTTCAATGCGTAAGATCCTTCAAATATGGCCTTCGTAGTTTTCACCTTGTATTGTAACCTACATCTGTGTTTTCTGTTTCCAGATATGATCTGGATGTGCTGGATGTGTGTAAGCATCTCTTCAGCTTTGCTTATAATCATTCAATAGCGTTTTATAATAACTGCCCACTATAAAAAGGTTATTAAATAGCTTATTAACATCAGTAAGAGGTTAATTGGAAGGTTAGTGGTTTCAATCAGTAATATGAATTAAATCTGTCATTTAGCTTAGCCATAATAAACTATAACTAACTATTAACTAACTAATCTGTAAAATACTGCTAGATTTCTGTTCATTAAAAAGTCCCATGCTCTGACCATTACGCAAACAAAATATTGATTAAAGAAATTAAAGAAATAAGAAATTCCAACGTTTCGGTCTTAGACCTTCACCAGCCACTGACTGGTGCTAGTAAGCTATATAATAACCAATTTTTAGAGGAGAGTTATTGTTAATGGCTACCCACTTTGTAAAATGGTCCAGAATCTCAGCCTTTGAGAAACAATATTAATGGGCAGAAACTATAGCCAGGCTACTGTACAAATGATCTCTCATTTCCTCTGCATGTCTCTGCAGTCTTCTCCACTCCATTCAACTTCAGTCAACTACTCATGGTGAGCTACTCTAGGTGAGCACTAGATGAGACAAGTGAGCGCTAGACGAGACAATTGAGTGCAAGACGTGATACACACACACAACCAAAGGCACACAAAGCAAGAGCACACACACACACACACACGCTACAGGAGGAGTTGAGCTGTGTAAACTGTAGATGAATGTGGCACACACACACACACACACACACACACACACACACACACACACTCACACACACACAAACGCATATATGAATGCGTCTGTCAAACTCTCTCCTTCTCCACCCTGCTTAGCCAACTTCAGCCAACTACTCATGGTAAGCTACTGTAGGTGAGAACTAGACGAGACAGGTGAGCAATAGATGAGACAAGTGAGCGCAAGGTGAGGTTCTAAGATACTGACACAGAACAGCAGAGGATTGCTCTGTGGTCACACACACACACACACACACACACACACACACACACACACACACACACACACAGGTCTTTTCAGATGTCAGGATGGGTTGAGTTTAAGAAGGTTTGACAAACTCTGGCAGAAAGTGTAAAGTCTGCATATTTTAAGGGAGGTGCACGGCACACTCATTAAAACCATGAACTGGATACCGCACACACACACACACACACACACGAGAGAGAGAGAGAGAGAGAGAGAGAGAGAGAGAGAGAGAGAGAGAGAGAGAGAGCAGGAAAGCAGACACACACAGTAGGAGGCACTCACACACACACAACTACAGGCACACAAAGCAAGAGAACACACACACATACACACACACACACACACACTGCAGGAGGGCAGACGGTGAGAGAGGTGTGGTATGGAGATGAGCTGGGTAGACTAGATGAATGTGGCACACACACACACACACACACACACACACAGAGAAAGAGAGAGTGAGAGAAACTCACACACACAGAAACTGTCTCTCTCTCTCTCTTTCTCTTTCACACACACACACACACACACACACACACAGACATAGATGAATGTGTCTGTCAGACTCTCTCCATCTCCACGCTACTGTTAGCCAATAGTCATGAGCAGTGCTAAACATGGGGGAACAGGGACTAGAGACCAATGGAGCACAACACATCATGAGTATTTCTCAAAGTCGAGGAAGCATGCTTGGAAGGCTGCTTTTAGAGCATTCCACGTCATTATCTGTCACCAAGTACTGTTCCAAAGTCAAGCATCCTTCTAAATGAGGATAGAGGCCTTTGTTCATAGATTTTTCAAGGATGCACTGATGGAACCTCGTTTTTGAAGTGTACGACTTCCAAGGCTAGTGTGCTACCTAGGAAGCATTCTCGACTTTGAGAAATACTCCGAATCTCTCTCGCTCTCTAATGTGTCTCTCTCTCTCTCTCTCTCTCTCTCTCTCTCTCTCTCTCTCTCTCTCTCTCTCTCTCTCTCTCTCTCTCTAACACACTCTCTCTTTCCCTTTCTGTCTTACACACATTCTCTCCTTCTCTCTCTCTCTTTCTTACACACCCTCTCTCTATCTTTCTCTCTCTCACACACATAATCATACAAATTTTTGATAATAATTAAATAATAGTAATTAACTAGATTTGCAATTCCAAGGAATTACACAGTGCATGCAAACGTTTAAAAAGTACACTTAGAAAGTGATAGTAGAAAAAAAGTAGAAAAGTAGAGTAAAGAGGAAACTTGTTTAGGCAATCAAAGTTACTAGTCAAGTAGCAAAGAAAATGTTGCTACCTTGATCATGTTGTTGAATAGTTGAAAAAAAAGAAAATGGTGCTGGTTGCTGTATTGGTTATGTTGATTGCAAGGGTACTTTTGGTTATTGTTAGGCCGTTGCTAGGGCGGATATGGTGGTTGCTATGCTGCTTGTTATGTTGGTTGCTATGGCTAGTGCTTGGTCATCAGTGTGGAAGCGGTTCCTAGGACATTGCAGGGCTACTTGAGGTTGTTGTTAGGCTGTTGCCAGGGCAGATATGTTGGTTGCTATGCTGGTTGCTACGTTGATCATGTAAGTTGCAATGTTCATTGCTAGGTCATCATTGTGGAAGTGCTTCCTGGAAGGTGGCATTAGTGCTTAAGGTTGTTGTTAGGCAGTTGCTAGGGTGGACATGTAGGTTGCTATGCTGGTTGCTATGTTGATCATGTTGGTTGCTATGTTCATTGCTATATCATTATTGCTGGAATGGTTGTAAAGGCTGCTGGAGGCAGTTGCTAGGCTGTTGCTAGGGCAGATATGGTGGTTGCTATGCTGTTTGCCATGTTGAGCATGTTGGTTGCTATGTCAATTGTCATGTCATCATTGTGGAACTGGTTCCCAGGACATTGTAGGGGTGTCTGAGGTTGCTACTAGGCCATTGCGAGGGCGGATATGTTGGTTGCTACATTGATCTTGTTGGTTGCTATGTATATTGCTAGGTTATCATGGGAGTTGTTAGCAGTGACTATTGTTAATGTTGATGAATGGGTGATTATTGAATAGTTGAAAAAAAAAGATAGTTGATGATCGTTCGAATGAACATGGCCTGTATCAGTAGTTGAATTAGTGGTAAAAGGTCAAATGGTTCGTTGTTGATGATTACATAAAAAGTTGGTTTGTGTCAATTTGTTTAAAAATGTTGAAATAGGAAAAGATGTAAAAAAAAAAAAAAAAGTTGCAAAAAATGTTGAATATAATACAGAGAATTGAAGAGAAAAAAAGGAAAATATGTAGACTAGGCTTGAAAGGTTGCCAAAAAGTGGAATAGATGATACAGAGAATTGAAGAGAAAAAGGCAAAGATGTACAGTAAAAAGTTGGCAAAAAGTTGAATAGATTAATACAGAGAATTGAAGAGAAAAAGGCAAAAATGTCAAATGTTGTTGAAAAAGTGAATAGATGATACAGAGAATTGAAGACAAAAAT
>JAODXP020009530.1:7500-10000 GCA_027497455.2 Sardinella longiceps | reverse complement strand
CAACATGGCGGACCCGCCCCTAATCTCATGGAAGGGTGGTAATTATGTAAGGGATAACAGCCTTCGATGTGTCCCGATATAAGAAAAATAATGGACAACGCGAAAAGGAAAAGCCAGAGGAAAACGGCACAGCCGAAGGGCTGTGTTTGCCTACGCGAAGAAAGAAGAAGAACAGAGAAGAAGTTTAGAAAGACGTTATCCTATTCGGTTGGGGGTACTATTTTCATATGAAAGAAGATCCTGCATCCTGCATTCTAAAGAGTATTGATATAGAACGCTGGTGAAACTTTTTTAACCCAACAATGCCTCAGGTGTCCTGTTATCAAGAATTAACGGACACCCTGACAGCCAATCAGAAAACAGTATTCCATTCCACCGGGTGATAAATGTGAGGTTTGGTGGTAATAATGAGTATATCACACACAGACTGTAAACACACACTGTCCACTGCGTGGCCAAGCTCTCTACGTTCAGCATATTGACTGCAGCTCAGTGTGGTCTAATGTAAGCAAGATGATGGGGGTCTGAGGTTATGAATGACCATAATGCGTGCGCCCACACACACTCTCTCTCACACACACACACACACACACACACACTCACAGACAGCAGCCCCTTTCTCTTTCATTGATACACTCACAGGATACCTGCGTGTCCGAGTGAATCTCGTGGAAGTGTGACAATAATGGGGTTTCTGAATAAAGAGCAACAACACACACACATACACACACACACACACACACACAAACACCTTTTACTCTCTGTTCAGGTTGTTCCACTTCAGTATAGGATTATGTTCTGTTTTATCATTGTGGTATTGCTTTGTCCACACACACACACACACACATACACACACGCACGCACACTGACTCATAAAAATGCCCAACAGGGCCGCACTCATGTGCACTTTAGAAAAGTAGGAGAGAAGAGAGAATATATGTGTGTGTGTTGAACATGACACTCTTATTGTGTTCCATTAATTCATCCTCCCAGTGCACTGCTGTGTGCTTCACCACACACACACACACACACACACACACACACACACACACACAGACACACACACACACACTCCTCATCTAGCAAACATTAAAGAGGGACGTGAGCTGATGTTCAGTGAATGAGATTAGACTCTGGGATCACAGTTCCTCTTATATACTCTCTACTCCTCTCCTCTGTAGTCCTCTTTCCCCTTGTCTCTCTCTCCTCTCCATTCCTCCTTCTACTCTCTTCCCCTCTCCTCTCCTCTCCTCTCCTCTCCTCCTTGCTCCTCTCCTCTTCTCTCCCCTCTCCTCTCCTCTCCTCTCCTCTCTCCTTTCCTCTCCTCTCTCCTCTCCTTCCCTTTCTTCTCGTCTCCTCTCTTTTCTCCTCTCTTGTCTTCCCCTCTCCTCTCCCCTTCTCCTCTCTTCCACTCTCTTCCCCTCTCCTCTCTTCTCCTCTCTCCTTTCCTCTCCATCTCCTCTCTCCTCTCCTCTCTCCTCTCTCCTCTCTTCTCCTCTCTTCGTCTTCTCCCCTCTCTTTCTCCTCTTCTCCTCTCTTCCCTCTCTCTCCCCCTCTCTCGTCCTCTCTTGTCCTCTCCTCTCCTCCTCTCCTCTCCTCTCTCTCTCCTCTCCTGTGCTCTGGTCCCAGGTGGAGTCCAGGCCCTGCTCCACCCTGGAGTGTTGCAGATTCATTAGCATAGATCAGATAGCTCATCTCCATCTCCACCTCCACTTAGCCTGTGGCTCTCCCTCCCACACACACACACACACACACACACACACACACACACACACACACACACACACACACACACACACACACACACACACACATACACACATCACTACACACTACACATGGGCGAAGGTCTCCTCCTCCTACACACACACACACACACACACACACACACACCATGGGCCAGGTCTCTTAAGTGGTGCAATGCTGCTTAGCTGTTTGAGAAAATGTTCAGCTTTAAATGAAAGGAGATACAGTATCATGATGACATTTACAGGCATTTACATTTAAAAGATAGCTCCGGAGTGAATTCAAGCATAGCCCTGATGAACGAGCATGCTAAATGCACTAGTTAGCAAGTAGAACAAAATAAGTTGGAACAGCGTAGACCGAACGCGAGCGCGAAACACTTTACATTGAGTCAACGATACCGCAGATCTTACTTTCGGTTTGGAATAATCAGTTTTCACTGATTCAGTGTAAAGTGCTTGTTCGCTTCTGCATTCACGTTCAGCCAAGCTACTAGCCTGTTAGCCTTTTTCCTTAACTGTTATTCCACCAACGTCCCCATGACGACATTTGTCTAACTTGTGGAGTGACATGGAGTGCAGGAACAAACTCGAAGGTTGGAAGGTGTCAGTAAAGCTAGGAACAGGCCTACCAACTTTCTCAGTCTTTTACGATTAGAACATGATTGAGTGAGCCAAACCTAGAGACTCGATCTTTGACGATTGAGAGTCGTTTATGAGCAACAAACCTAACGGTTGAGTTGTCGAAATTTTAA
>JAODXP020009530.1:0-2500 GCA_027497455.2 Sardinella longiceps | reverse complement strand
ATTGTTGAGCCGTGAGTTGCTGGTGTGACTGACTGGAGATGGCTTTCTTACACCGTGTCCTAACTGAACGCGATGCGACTGCATGTGTGCGTCAAATAGAGTTCCATCACTTTGTTTTCTATTAGAATGTCCTAACTGAATGCTACGCGATTCAGCGCAACTTTTTAAAAAGATTTTAGTCGCTCGGTCCGTTTCTATTTCAGTCGCACAAGTCGCGTTGCTCGACCAAATTGAATGGAGAATCTAATCGAATAGAATGTCATATTTAACGAACTCTATGTAGACAGTGAACAGTCAATGCTACATGACAAGCCGACTGTCGCTTTCAGTTAGGACACGGTTTTAGTTCTGTTCTCTAGCCTAGAATTCTAGACGTACTCTAGCGGTAGCAAATTGAATTTGCTCAGCGAGTACGTCTAGCCATCAGCCATAGGTTGTACTCAGACATTAGTGGTGTCTGTTTAAATCCAAACGCAATGCTCTTGGTTGTATTCAGACATTGTGGTGTTTAGCCAATCACAACGTTCTATCTGGACAGGGAGTCATTGGGCAGGCTTTGCGTTGTTTGAATCAGCTTGCTAGTTGCGCTGAGGTTTTAGCTGTCTTACCCAATGGTCTATCACTCGTGGCCAGACTATACATTTTGTAATTGTCTGGCTTGTCAGGTTATCTGCTCTCTGTTGTGAGCAATAGAACATTGTGTGATCACAGTCACCCTTAGCGATCAGTGTGAACATTACATGCAACACAAGATTGATGATGTGATTATGTAAACACGCTATTAAAGTATTATTAGTGACGAGTGAAGAAGAGCGCTGTAGGAGACGCTGAAGAAGAGAGGGTGTTAGATTAGACTGCTAAAGGAGGAGGGGTGTTGAACTGGACCCTTTTGGCATATTAGTTATTACAGACACAAAGCAATGAGCTGCCATTCATTTTCACACACACACACACACACACACACACACACACACACATACAAACCATATCAAACACACACACAGTGGAGAGTGGGCTTTGTGACAGTGGTTGTTGTGTGTGACCATGGAGTACTGTGTGTTTTTTGAAACCTCAAAACGTTATATGACATGATGTTGCCATAAACTCGATGGAGTTTGAAATTAAATAGATGCACATTATTCCCATCAGATTAAACTCATGTAATAATGAGATACGCAATTTCTGAAGGAATCAGAAGTATTTTGTACATCTCTTATGCAGTTCGCATGTGAACTTTTGTTTTGAAAGAAACAGTAACTCTAGCTTGGGGGAGATACAAATTGTGTGCTCAGAGGCTAAAGGCATTTGTTTTCTCAGAACATTTGTTCATACTGAAAGCTGTCTTTGGTTGCTATGTTCATTGCTACAGTAGGTTGTTAATAGGTTGTTAAAAAACTATGGTATGTACTGCATACCATACACTGCTTTCTGCTGAGATCAGTACACAAGTAGTACATAGCAGTATGTAGTTTCAGAAACAGCGTGTGTGTTGAATGGGACCCTAGGAAGAGCTCATGATGTCAGTGGATGTCCTTAACCTATGGGAGGAGGGGTTGATGCTCACATGACTGCTCTGTTATCCTCAGGTGTACCCCTCAGTGGACAACGTGAGGACCAGTCTGGAGGGCTACCCAGGTATCCACGGTTTACCTGACTCTTACCTCACCTGTAGCTGAACTGCAGCAGAATCATCTACTTATCTACAGGAAATGTCTATTACTGATATTACCATCCTCACCTGTTGTCTATATCTCTATGTACTCTGCTGTGTGTGTGTGTGTGTGTGTGTGTGTGTGTGTGTGTGTGTGTGTGTGTGTGTGTGTCTGTCTGTCTCTCTGTGTGTGTGTGTGTGTGTGTGTGTGTGTGTGTGTGTGTGTGTGTGTGTGTGTGTGTGTGTGTGTGTGTGTGTGTGTGTGTGTGTGTATGTGTGTGTGTGTGTGTGTGTGTTTCAGCTGGAGGCTCCCTGCCCTACAGTATCCAAACAGCCCAGCGGCAACTTTGGCTGAACTCCTTCTTCCAGTGAGTGTTTCATTGCTTAGCGCTGTGTGTGTGTGTGTGTGTGTGTGTGTGTGTATGTGTGTGTGTGTGTGTGTGTGTGTGTGTGTGTGTGTGTGTGTGCGTGTGTGTGTGTGTTTGTGTGTGTGTGTGTGTTGTTTGATTGTGTGTGTTGTTTGGCTGAACTCCTTCTTCCAGTGAGTGTTTCATAGCTTAGCGCTTTGTGTGTGTGTTTGTTTGATTGTGTGTGTGTCTGTGTGTGTCTGTGCGTGTCTGTGCGTGTGTGTGTGTGTGTGTGTGTGTGTGTGTGTGTGTGTGTGTGTGTGTGTGTGTGTGTGTGTGAAATGGGAGATTGGTGAGGGAGTTCTGTAAAATCACCCTCAAGGTTCTGGCACACAGAGGACCTTGTTTACACTCTGCTTAGAGGCATTATGCCATGTTAAATAGTCTCACTCTCTTTCTCTCTGTGTCTACCAGATCTCTCTCTCCTCTCTCTCTCTCTCTC
>JAODXP020009529.1:0-14373 GCA_027497455.2 Sardinella longiceps | reverse complement strand
AGTCTGAGGAAAGGCTATCGACCCCACAGAGGCCAGGATAAAACTACACAGAATGTAGAATGTATTTTATTTTGGGGAAAAGTATCCCCAATAGCTTTCCCTTCTTACATGTTTTTTCTCCCTGAATGTAAATTCTGGTGTTTACGCTCCTGGCCAGCAGGGGACAGGGTTTGGCTGTGATGGGTTTAGCAGCTGCAGGCATTGTTGGTGTTCTTCATTGCTGTAGAGCAGTGGTTCTCAAAGTGTGGTCCGCGAGTAAGCTGAAGTAGTCCACGAGTTGAATAACATAATAACATGTGAATTTAGGCTGTGTCATTATTTGAAGGCCAAAGATTAGTTGTTCACTTAATATAAGAGGCCTGTAAATTACTGTTTATTAAAGCATTTGAAGTGCCTACTCTATAAATGATTTGGTTAAAGGGTAGCAGCATGTGACTTGGCGAGGGGGCGTGAGGGCAGGTGGTCTCTGAAAAAAAAAATTTTTGTGGTTCTCGGTCTGAAAAAGTTTGAGAAACACTGCTGTAGACACCTCCAACCTGAAACACTGTATCCTCGTTACATTTCTCTCCTGTCTTACAGGAGTGTATATCTAGTGTTTACGCATGGTGCCGTTGCCACGGTACCCGTTACTATAGCACACACACACACACACACACACACACACACACACACACACACATACAACACACACACACACACACACACATAAACACACATAAACACACACACACACACACACACACACACTGTTCGGCTTAATAGTTTTATCCCCACCGAAGAGGGCGCCAGAAGAGCAAGACTTATGTTATAACTCAGTATCCAAATGTTGTTTATTTTCTTTTTCTTGTTTTCACATTTGCAATACGCAGTAGGTTATAAACCTGTGGGATAAAACACCACATTGTGCTATACATTAGATGCCATGTTTCATATATAAATAACAAGTGCAAATTCACTGCAATATAAATAAGCAATCCATATAAATACATATAAATGCATCAATAAAGCTATAGACTCCATTTAGATATACACCATAAAGCGTCAGTAATCAGTATATAATATCTGCAACTTGTATAATAATTCATATAAATATAATCAATCTTTAAAGCATAACCAGCTAAATCCATAAATATAGACAATAGAATGCACAACAGTTATTTTTATAAGCAACAATAGTTATCACACATCTTTCATTGCATTACATACAAAAACCAGAGCCAACACTACAAATAGCAGTTTCAAAAGCAGAAACGGGAACTCCTTTACAAACGGCAAGTGAATGAACACCATTTCCAATCATGCTCCACAGGAAACCATAGACTACGGCCCAACTACAACACCCAGAATGCACCGCGAATCAGGAAGCAAGCTCGTAGTGGCAAACGCGCTTCGTTTCAAATGTTTGTACGGTCAGAGAACTTTTAATAGGGGAGAATTAGCACTCCGGTGGTATTGCGCCTAGATGGCGCCCGCGAGTCAGTGAAGAATGAATTGGGTTCTATGCAGCTGCACCCTCAAATGCTGCATTTCTTTAGATACAATTTTTTCTTGAATAAATGCATTCATGCATGCGGTTCAGAGTAATTTGATTTAATTCTCAGTCCACACATAATATTTTTAGCATTTTTTGTTCATTTGTAAAATCCCTTCCAAAGTGTCTGTCACGTGACACAGCAAGTCTTTCCCTATGGCCATTCACCAGAATAGAGTAGCAGAATGCTAGTGAGTCAGGGGAACAAACAGCTCAAAGATAAAAAATGTAATGGTCATATGTATTAAATATATTTCATTTTGATTGAAATCCATGTCAAAGTTGCTTAAAATAAAATGCAATCTGTGATATGTTGTCCCTAAATATGTGAAAATTATGCATTTAGCCCTATACCTCATAGGTGCCCATTGATTTTCCACTCAGTTTCCACTGACTCGCAATCGCCCCCTAGCGGATTTGCAATTGGAATTGCAGGTTGAATGGCGTTAATAGGAGTGCCATGGCTCGCCGTAAACGGGCTCTGGTACGGTCAACTCAGACCAATAACTTAAACAGTAATCCGCGGGTTAACACAATGCACTCGTCAACCGATCACAGTGAAAATGTTAAACATCCGACTAGACAAAAGGATAAAGGATGACAGCAGCCGATCAAGCAGTTTAAAACAACCAGCGAGAGGATACCTAAACCAGCAGCTTACCGGTGATGTGCGTCGCTCTTCCAGCGATTCTGTGTTTACTCCTATGCGTGCGCGCTCCCGCTTATCTATAGCCTGACATAGCCCGCCCATAATACGAATGTTCATCCGTATCCATGGCCTGGGAACGGTCCTCTGGGGCGTGTTTACATCGGTAGAGAGTCTACCGGCCAATAAGCGAAGCTGATTAGACGAGCTGTCCAATCGTTTCAAACCAGAAGTGAATGCCCTCCCCTCCGCAGTATAATCGCGTCAGGTTAAAGAACCCCCAGACCATGAATACGGATGAACAGCAGTATTATGGTCGGGCTATGTCAGGCTAGCTTATCTACGCATTATCAGAATTACTAGAAACATGTACAGCCAACGGCAAGCCAGTACACCAAACCAGGTAAGTGCCCCCTCCCACCTAATCAGCTGTGCTGCGTTTCGTCAGATCACCCGTGAATTGACGTTGTTCACCCACCACCGAGACAGTGCACGCAACACACACACCTTGGACTGGAAAACTGAATTCCTTTTTGGGCCAATCCAGATCAATCTGGAAGATAAATCTCCTCTAATGTGACTTCAAAGACAACTGAAACTATGTCTAGTCTTAATCATATGCTTGTATGCTTACACACACACACACACACAGACATACACACACACACACACAAACACACACACACACACACACACACACACACACACACACTAATGCACACACAAACACACACACACACACAGACACGAGAGAGAGAGAGAGAGAGAGAGAGAGAGAGAGAGAGAGAGAGAGAGAGAGAGAGAGAGAGAGAGAGAGATCAGTCTGGAAGATAAAAACTCCCCTAATGTGACTACAAAGACAACTGCAACTGTTTCTAGTCTTAATAATAAAGGCTTGTATGCATATGGGTGTGTGCCTGCCACGGACACACTTAGTTATCTAAGTACATTGGAAGTTGTGTTTTGATGTCTTTGCACGCTAACACACACACACACACACACACACACACACACACACACACACACACACACACACACGAGAGCTCCGAGAAAGCTGGCAGGCATCACAGTGAGTCAGAGTGTGTGTGTATGTGTGAGTTTGTGTGCATATCTGGACTATGGCCTTCAGAGGCTGGCTTTGGTTTGGGACGGTGGTCTGCTCCTTACTGAAGGGTGAGTCTCTTTGTGTGTGTGTGTGTGTATGTGTTTGTTTGTGTGTTTGTTTGTGTGCGTGTGTGTGTGTGTGTGTGTGTGTGTGTGTGTGTGTGTGTGTGTGTGTATCTGTAGTCTGGTCCTAAAAAAATATTTGGAGTAAAATGCTTTCTTGGGCTAATTAAGCATGATTGGGGATTGGAACACTGAGTTGGTAGCACAGTGACGCTGATCAGAAATGTTTTGAGAAATTCGTTTTTTTGTGATTTCAATTAAAAGTGCCTAAGATGGCAGTGCATTGGGCACTTAAGTTTTCAAAACAACATCATACTGCAGAGGAAGCAAGACTGCAGGCAAACCCAAAGTGTTCTTAGCTCTGCAAGTCTATAAACACTCTGTGTGGAATACAGTTTATTTAGATGAACCTACCTAGCATCAAGTTCTCCTGGAGCTTAGTCAGCTAGTCTAATAAATTTATAAACACTCTGTGTGGAATTACAGTTTATGGAGATTAGCTTCTCTCGTAGCTAAGCAAGTCTATATAAACAGACCGTGTATAAAACAGTTTATCACTATTAGCCTACCCAGTAGAATCATCTTCCGGGGAAGTACAAAAAAGTTCTGCAGAGCACAGAACTACACATGATGTCAAATTGAAAAATTGCTCTGTCATTTTGACATAAATACTAGCATATTTTTCAATGAACTGCAAAGATTTAGCTCTGCACTCTGAAGGACTTTTACAAACTTCCCCAGAAGATGGCTTCAACAGAACTTGAAGCTAGGTAACCTAGGTAACCCTGTCCTATAGGTAGCACATAATGGGTCAAGATTAAACATTAAAACATAACCTGTCCTAGATATAGGTCAAGACTAAATACTGCAGTATAGACAGCACCTACCCTAGATATTGGTCAAGACTAAACTCTATAAACATAACCTGTCCAAGGCACAGTATGGGTGGAGACTGAATACAACAGTTCACAATTCAGCAGTTACCCAGTTCAAGTATTTTTAATATATTCTTGTCATGCTTATTGCACAAGAAAGAAGAAAGATAAGATAAACAAAAAAAGAAACAAACAAACAAAAGAAAATAAGTGATCAGTGATAGGATCAGGTTAGCAGGTTGCAGCCGCACCTTAGCAGATAACCTTGCCAGTCACCAGTCAACCAGTAGTGCCTGTCTACAGCCAAACCTAAATGTAAGAGACCTAGATCACACCCCAGCTGTAACAAACACACATATTAGACAGATCACATTCCAGATCACACCCCACCACTAACAAACACACATAGGAGACACACATACTCAACTAGAAAAGGACTCAGAGAGCACAGACCTTCACCAAGGCAATGTGGTCACAGACACAATATGAATGCCAGATTGTGTTCTGGATCACCGATCAGCACCCAAATCGATGACATAAGACAAAATAAAAAAAGTAATAATTAATCAAAAATGCAGATTTCACAACAAAACAGAACAAAAGAACAAAAAAGTTGTAGTCACGAATATGCATTTAGGGCAGTATTCTACCAGGTGCCTAAGTCCAACACTAAGTGCAGACTGAAATGTTTTCAAGTAAATGCCCAGTGGAAATGCCCTTTTTTGGACTTAAGCACCTAGCAGGATACAAGTCAACGTTACCAATTAATATAGGCACACACACACACACACACAGAGAGAGAGAGAGAGAGAGAGGTGCAGAATCTTTTGGTGGGTGTGGACTCATTAGGCTTAATGGAGAAATATAGTTTATATATACAGTAGATAGAAAAGCAACGCACCTACACACACACACACACACACACACACACACACACACACACACACACACACACATAACATACATCCATGCGTGCTGTACACACACACACACACACACACACACACACACACACACACACACACACATTCTTTTCCCATTTAGTCAGCATGACATACTTAAACCCCCTACCACCCCCCCTCTCTCTCTCTCTCTCTCTCTCTCTCTCTCTCTCTCTCTCTCTCTCTCTCTCTCTCTCCTCCTTTCTCCTATCCTTCCTTTCTCTTTTAGGGTCCTGGGGTCAACAAAATGGTGAGTACCAAGAGATTAACTGCAAGATGCTCTTTATTAAAAGTCATTCTTTTATTTGGTCTCCATACAGCCATTTCTGTAATCAACAATGCATTAAATTGTCGCTCAATGGTGTTTTTTGCCCCCAACGGCACCTTCCAGGCAGCATAGCCTAAAAGGCACTACCTTAACCCTATTCCTAACCCTAACCCCCTCAACCCTCATCCTAACCCTAAACTAAGGGGTGTAGTGCCTTGAAGGCAGCACTGTCTGGAAGGAACCATTGAGGGCAAAAAATACCAAAGACCTAAATTGTCATTGTGGATTCATTTTGAGGTGTCCTTTTAAAGGTGTCATTGCATCCTTTTTTCATTTATCTTGTGGTGGTCCCTTTACTGGGGTTCTCTTATTACAGGCTGTTCTAGGTGAAAAAAAAAAAAAAAGATTTGTGGGCGTCCTGTGCGTTTCAATGCTAGAATGTTCAGTTTACCACGTTAGATTGAAATAGGTCCATAATAGCCCTGTTTATACTTACGTAAGCAAAAGGAGATGCCTGCAATTTGAGATAAAAATGAAATCACCGGGAAAACAATGCAGGAACTCATACTCCACCTTTAAGCCCTTGGGCTCGGACCCTGGGTCAAACCTCAAGTTCCTGGTCTTAAGAATCTGGGCTTTATGGCCCACTGAAGTATAAACAGGGCTAATGACGTCTTCCTTTCCCTCTGCACTCCCAGACCCTTGTGAGAACCACACCGTCATCTCAGACCCATGGAGAAACCGCGGGTTCTCTTCCACACCCTCCCAGCTGTGGCCTAGGATGGACTCTGACATGCAAGAGGGTTGGTACCGCTTTACTGGTGTAGGAGGGGACACCCTGGATTACGTCTGCTTTGGTCCAACCCCAACTACAGTGCCTGGAGCGGCAGTAACTGGCAGCTGGGGACTGTGTGGAAATCACATTTTAAATGGACACCCAAACGCCTTTTTTAAGGAGAAGACTATGCAGCTGTGTGCTAAGATATCAAGTGAATGTAACATCATTGGAAATGTGGATGTGAAATACTGTTACAAATATACTATGCAATACGTAGTATATAAGCTCAGTTACACCAGCAGCCACACGTACCGCACTCGTGAGTCAGTGATATTCATTTTTAGTGACAATGAAATATAAACTCAACCTCAAACTCAACTCTGCATATGCATTGAATTCCTAGCAGTCATTTCCTGACTCTAACAGTGATCTGTATGTCTTTAGGTCATTCCAACTGCATGGAGTCCTCCTGTGGTGAACGTGCTCAGTGTGTTGGTTTTGATGCCTGTGAGTGCGAGTCTGGATATGAATTTGCCTCAGGAGTCATACCAATAGGAAACACCTATGAATGCACAGGTGAGACCAACACAGAGAGAGAGAACTGAACTTTCATATGTCCTGGCTAAAGTCCCAACCTGGCTCGTTCAATTTGACCCCCTAATCACCCCACTGTAATTGGCCCATTCATTCATTCCCTCACTCTCCATCTCAAGCTGGTGTGAGGTGAGTGTTCTTGGCGTGGCATGATGGCTGCCAAGCATTACCCAGGTGGGTGGTACACATTGATGGTGGTAAGAGAGGTACCCCTTCCACTGTAAAGCAGGGAGGTGGTGGCACAGGTGGTGCGTAGAGGTGCTGTTCGGCAACCTAGAATAGCGCTTTATATAAATGCTATTTGGATCAAATGTATTGTGTTAAACTGTGCGACATAAATACATGACTTGATATGATTTTTAATACTATTTTTAAACATTCAAAAATAAACCTTGGTGAAAACATAACACGTAATACATATGTTTTTATATTTCATCAATGTGCAGTGCAAGATCACATAATGTCAAATTGAATTAATGTTTCATGTACTGAACCAGACACATCAGATACAGCCTCAACACAAACATCTCCCACAGAAACATCAACTCCATCATCTACATCAGACTCAACATCAACTCCATCATCTACATCAGACTTACCATCAACTCCATCATCTATATCAGACTTAACATCAACTCCAACACCAACATCAACTCCAACATCAGACTCAATATCAACTCCATCATCTACATCAGACTCAACATCAACTCCAACATCAACATCAGACTCAACATCAACTGCAACATCAGCATCAGACTTAACATCAACTCCAACATCAACATCAGACTCAACATCAACTCCAACATTTACATCAGACTCAACATCAACTCCAACATCTACATCAGACTCAACATCAACATCAGAATTAACATCAACTCCAACATCAGACTCAACATCAACTCCATCATCTACATCAGACTCAACATCAACTGCAACATCAACATCAGACTCAACTCTAACATCAACATCAACTCCATCAAACTCAACATCAACTCCATCATCTATATCAGACTTAACATCAACTGCAACATCAACATCAGACTTAACATCAACTCCAACACCAACATCAACTCCAACATCAGACTCAATATCAACTCCATCATCTACATCAGACTCAACATCAACTCCAACATCAACATCAGACTCAACATCAACTGCAACATCAGCATCAGGCTTAACATCAACTCCAACATTAACATCAGACTCAACATCAACTCCAACATCTACATCAGACTCAACATCAACTCCAACATCTACATCAGACTCAACATCAACATCAGAATTAACATCAACTCCAACATCAGACTCAACATCAACTCCATCATCTACATCAGGCTCAACATCAACTGCAACATCAACATCAGACTCAACTCCAACATCAACATCAACTCCATCAAACTCAACATCAGACTCAACATCAACTCCAACATCTATATCAGACTCAACATCAACTCCAACATCAGACTCAACATCAACATCAGATTCAACATCAACTCCAACACCAACATCAGACTCAACATCAACTCCAACATCTACATCAGACTCAACATCTACTCCATCATCTACATCAGACTCAAAATCAACTGCAACATCAACATCAGACTTAACATCAACTCCAACACCAACATCAACTCCAACATCAGACTCAACATCAACTCCATCATCTACATCAGACTCAACATCAACTGCAACATCAACATCAGACTCAACTCTAACATCAACATCAACTCCATCATCTACATCAGACTTACCATCAACTCCATCATCTATATCAGACTTAACATCAACTGCAACATCAACATCAGACTTAACATCAACTCCAACACCAACATCAACTCCAACATCAGACTCAATATCAACTCCATCATCTACATCAGACTCAACATCAACTCCAACATCAACATCAGACTCAACATCAACTGCAACATCAGCATCAGGCTTAACATCAACTCCAACATTAACATCAGACTCAACATCAACTCCAACATCAGACTCAACATCAACTCCAACATCAGACTCGACATCAACTCCAACATTAACGTCAGACTCAACATCAACTCCAACATCAGACTCAACATCAACTCCAACATCTACATCAGACTCAACATCAACATCAGAATTAACATCAACTCCCACATCAGACTCAACATCAACTCCATCATCTACATCAGGCTCAACATCAACTGCAACATCAACATCAGACTCAACTCCAACATCAACATCAACTCCATCAAACTCAACATCAGACTCAACATCAACTCCAACATCTATATCAGACTCAACATCAACTCCAGCATCAACATCAGACTTAACATCAACTCCAACAACATCAACTCCAACATCAGACTCAACATCAACTCCAACACCAACATTAGACTCAACATCAACTCCAACACCTCCATCAGACTTAACATCAACATCAGTCTCAGCATCAACATCAGACTCAATATCAACTCCATCATCTACATCAGACTCAACATCAACTCCAACATCAACATCAGACTCAACATCAACTGCAACATCAGCATCAGACTTAACATCAACTCCAACATCAACATCAGACTCAACATCAACTCCAACATCTACATCAAACTCAACATCAACATCAGAATTAACATCAACTCCAACATCAGACTCAACATCAACTCCATCATCTACATCAGACTCAACATCAACTCCATCAAACTCAACATCAGACTCAACATCAACTCCATCATCTATATCAGACTTAACATCAACTGCAACATCAACATCAGACTTAACATCAACTCCAACACCATCATCAACTCCAACATCAGACTCAATATCAACTCCATCATCTACATCAGACTCAACATCAACTCCAACATCAACATCAGACTCAACATCAACTGCAACATCAGCATCAGGCTTAACATCAACTCCAACATTAACATCAGACTCAACATCAACTCCAACATCTACATCAGACTCAACATCAACATCAGAATTAACATCAACTCCCACATCAGACTCAACATCAACTCCATCATCTACATCAGGCTCAACATCAGACTCAATATCAACTCCAGCATCAACATCAGACTTAACATCAACTCCAACAACATCAACTCCAACATCAGACTCAACATCAACTCCAACACCAACATTAGACTCAACATCAACTCCAACACCTCCATCAGACTTAACATCAACATCAGTCTCAGCATCAACATCAGACTCAATATCAACTCCATCATCAACATCAGACTCAACATCAACTGCAACATCAGCATCAGGCTTAACATCAACTCCAACATTAACATCAGACTCAACATCAACTCCAACATCAGACTCAACATCAACTCCAACATTTACATCAGACTCAACATCAACTCCAACATCTACATCAGACTCAACATCAACATCAGAATTAACATCAACTCCAACATCAGACTCAACATCAACTCCATCATCTACATCAGACTCAACATCAACTGCAACATCAACATCAGACTCAACTCCAACATCAACATCAACTACAACATCTATATCAGACTCAACATCAGACTCAACATCAACTCCAACATCTACATCAGACTCAACATCAACTCCATCATCTACATCAGACTCAAAATCAACTGCAACATCAACATCAGACTTAACATCAACTCCAACACCAACATCAACTCCAACATCAGACTCAATATCAACTCCAGCATCAACATCAGACTTAACATCAACTCCAACAACATCAACTCCAACATCAGACTCAACATCAACTCCAACACCAACATTAGACTCAACATCAACTCCAACACCTCCATCAGACTCAACATCAACTCCAACATCAACATTAGACTCAACATCAACATCAGACTCAACACCAAGTCCAACACCTCCATCAGACTTAACATCAACATCAGTCTCAGCATCAACATCAACCCCAACACCACCATCAGACTCAACATCATCTCCAACAACAAAATCACACTCAACATCAACATCAGACTCAACATCAACTCCAACATCTACATCAGACTCAACATCAGACTCAACATCAACTCCAACATCTACATCACACTCTACATCAACTCCAACATCAACATCAGACACAACATCAACTCCAACATCAACATCAGACCCAACATCAACATCAGACACAACATCAACTCCAACATCAACATCAGACTCAACATCAACTCCAACATCAACATCAGACTCAACATCAACATCAACTCCAACATCTACATCAGACTCAACATCAACTCCAACACCAACATTAGACTCAACATCAACTCCAACACCTCCAACAGACTCATCAAATCCAACATCAATCAAAACATCTACATCATCAACCCCACCTACTCTCTCAGAGATAACATCAACATCAGCCCCAGCATCTACTGAGTTAATGTCAACCTCAACATTTTTATTAAAGTCAACATCATCTGTATCTGTTATATCACTGCCAACCCCAGCATCTCCATCAGGTTCAACATCAACATCAGACTCAACATCAACTCCAACATCAACATCAGACTTAACATCTACATCAGACTCAACATCAACATCAGACTCATCATCTACATCAGACTTAACATCAACTCCAACATCAGACTCAATATCAACTCCATCATCTACATCAGACTCAACATCAACTCCAACATCTCCATCAGACTCAACATCAACATCAACTCCAACATCAACATCAGACTCAACATCAACTCCAACATCAACATCAGACTCAACATCAACATCAACTCCAACATCTTCATCAGACTCAACATCAACACCTCCAACAGACTCATCAAGTCCAACATCAATCCAAACATCTACATCATCAACCCCACCTACTCTCTCAGAGATAACATCAACATCAGCCCCAGCATCTACTGAGTCAATGTCAACCTCAACATTTTTATTGAAGTCAACATCATCTGTATCTGTTATATCACTGCCAACCCCAGCATCTCCATCAGGTTCAACAACATCCCCAGCATCTCAAGAGTCAATACTCATATACCAAAACTCTGTCCTCACATCAGAGACAGCCTCAACCTCAAAATCTCCATCAGATTCAACGTCAACCGAAACAACAACATCAGAAACATCAATACCACTATCTCCAAAGTCAACATCATCACCTGTGTCTACTACATCTCAGTCAACATTTACCGCAATATTATTATTATTGATAAATCATCTCTATTAAAGTCGAAACCAACTCCAATGTCAACATCATCCCCAATTCAATCATATTCAACCTCAACAGTATCATCTCTATCAAAATCGAAACCAAATCCAACATCTTAATGAAAGTCAACATTAACCCCAACTCAATCAGATTCAATCTCAACATTATCATCTTTATCAAAGTCGAAACCAACTCCAACATCTTTATCAAAGTCAACATCATTATCTGTATCAGCCACATACCAATCAACATCAACTCCAACATCTTTATCACAGATAACACCAGATTCAGCCTCAACCCTAACCACTCCACCAGAGACATCAACCTCAAAATCTCAACCAGATTCAACATTAACTCCAACATCTTTATCAAAGTCAACATCTTCATCTGTGTCTGCCTCATACCAGTCAACATCAACCTACAACAACCAACAAGGACATCAACCTTTGCACCTACAGAGTCAACATCAATACAAATATCAACATCTTTATCAAAGTTAACATCTTCATCTGTATCCGCCACATATCAGGCAACCTCAACACCGATATCTCCGCCAGAGACAACCTCAACATCTCCAGATTCAACATCAGCCCCAACCTTTCCATCAGAGACAACATCGACTTCAATATTTACAAAGTCAACATCTTCATCAGTATCTGCAACATCACAGTCAAGTTCAACCCAAACATCTTCTAGGTGTAAAGTTACCGTAGTACTTTCTTTCTGGGGGTTTTCAGGTGCTGAGATGACTTAACGCTTTTCAGTGGTGCTTTGCCTGTGCTTTGCCTGTTTGGGGTGGCCTATTCCTTTAACATCTCCACAGACATCAACCTAAAAGTCTCTATCAGAGACATCAACTCCAATATCTTTATCACAGTCAACATCAACCCAAACATCTCCATCACAGTCAACACCAACTACAACATTTTCGACATTAACTCCAATATCTACATCTCAGTCAACATCAACTCCAACATTTCCATCAGAGACAAAATCAGCTCCAGCACCTCCAAAGTCATTCACCATGTACCAAAACATAGTCCTCACATCAGAGACACCATCTACCCAAACAACTCCATTAGAGAGATCATCTCCAACATCTATATCAAAGTCAACACCATCATCATCATCATTATCTCCATCTGCTGCATCACAGTCAACATCAACTCCAATATCTACATCTCAGTCAACATCAGCTCCAACATTTCCATCAGAAACCACATCAATCCAAACAGCTCCATCTACAACCACGCCTCCACCACCCACTAGATCAGGTGCATTATCAAACACACCACCACCACTACCACCCATTAGTGCCTCTACAACAACAACCAATCCTTCCCCTATCGCGACTACTACATCTCTCATCTCTCTATCAAAGACAACTTCGATATCTTAAAAAAGAGCTACCAATGAGCCATACCAATGAGCCCCAATTCAAAACACACACACACAAACACACACACACACACACACACACACACACACACACATACATACATATTCTCACACAGATTCTTTTATCTTTTTCTCACCAGCTATGTCCAGTGCAGTAAGACCAGCCTGAGTCTGGTGGCCTTCTCCCTACTTGTGACTCTGCAGTGGTTGGCTCAGTGACCTGTCAATCATCTTAGGCTATGTTCAGACTGCACTCCAAATCTGATTTTTAGCATATCTGATCAACATCAGATCTCTCTATCGACCGCGTTCACATTGCTTGTCATATCGGATCTCCATGTCCGCTAATCACCTTCCATATCCACGTGGGTTACTATGGTACCCCAACGCATCATGCCCACAAATAATAAACAAACCCGCGGAGGGTAGAATGCTGGTTGTTTCTCTCTCAGATGGTTAAGTGGGGCCGTAGCACACAGCTACAAGTAACAAGGAAGTATCAGAGATGGAAGAATAAAGTTACTCATCTTTATTTCAGTGCATCAATGCAGTCCAGCACAGCTGTTAGTTGCCTTTCTGATGCGTGGTTGAAAACTTTCACTGATGTTGCTTTCCACACGCGAGGTAAACCTTGCTTTCCACACGCGAGGTAAACTCCAACTTGCGGCAAATCCATAACGCGCACTGACACGTTGTTATAGCAAACGACACTGTTTTTTAAAAGGAGAATTAACATTGATCTCTCACTTCCGTCCATCTGCATTCCACGTGTTGATGTTTGTGTCACGTGACAAATGACGCAAGTGACACGGTGAAATCTTATCCCATGTGGAAAAGCTGTTCAGATCACAGCATATCCGATATGAATCGCAATTGACACCACATGGGTATGTAGGGCGTAACAGATTCGGAAAAATCGGAATTCATGTGGTTTTCTGCTGTTCAGACCACCCGAAATCAATTCTAGATACAATCTGGATATGAAAAAATCGGATTTGGGATGCCAATCTGAACGAGGCC
>JAODXP020009528.1:0-14430 GCA_027497455.2 Sardinella longiceps | reverse complement strand
TATTCTTCTATGCACGCTTTTTCTCAATAACCGTTTCACCTAGAAACTTCATTCAAACTTCATCTTGTAGGTCTCAATTTCTATTGTTATGTTAAGACTTTTCTCTTTTCTACTATTTTTACTTTTTCCACTATCTGCGATAAACGAGGCGAAAAAGAGCTTTTTTTCCAGAAATGATGGAATTTTGATAGTTCCATAACAGAATTCTACTTCCTACTGTTGCTTCCCTTAACTACTGTAAACATTCTATTGTTGCTTTCTTGACTACTGTAAACATTCCAGAGAACTTTCAGCAGACTAGTGGAACTTCTAGGATTCTATTTCCACGAACATTCTGTTATCTGCTTTATTAACCTTTCCAGTTCATTTCTATTAAACTAATGGGCTATTTAAGGTTTTTTCACTTCCATTTGCTGAGGCAAAGGGCTCGCAAAGCGAGCCTCTTTGCCTTTCCCCTCTTCTACTGTCTTTTTCTATTCAATTCTCTGTATCATCTATTCATCTTTTGACAACTTTTTCATCTTTGTCATTTTTTTCTTTGATTCTCTGTATTATCAACTATTTACCTCTTCACATTTTTGTCTTCAATTCTCTGTATTATCTATTCAACTTTTTGCCAACTTTGTACAGTACATCTTTGCCTTTTCCTCTTCAATTCTCTGTATCATCTATTAAACTTTTTGGCAACCTTTCAAGCCTAGTCTACATATTTTCCTTTTTTTCTCCTCAATTCTCTGTATTATATTCAACATTTTTTGCAAATTTTTTTTTTTTTTTTACATCTTTTCCTATTTCAACATTTTTAAACAAATTGACACAAACCAACTTTTTATGTAATCATCAACAACGAACCATTTGACCTTTTACCACTAATTCAACTACTGATACAGGCCATGTTCATTCGAACGATCATCAACTATCTTTTTTTTCAACTATTCAATAATCACCCATTCATCAACATTAACAATAGCCACTGCTAACAACTCCCATGATGACCTAGCAATATACATAGCAACCATCAAGATCAATGTAGCAACCAACATATCCGCCCTCGCAATGGCCTAGTAGCAACCTCAGACACCCCTACAATGTCCTGGGAACCAGTTCCACAATGATGACATGGCAATTGACATAGCAACCAAATGCTCAACATGGCAAACAGCATAGCAACCACCATATCTGCCCTAGCAACAGCCTAGCAACTGCCTCCAGCAGCCTTTACAACCATTCCAGCAATAATGATATATCAATGAACATAGCAACCAACATGATCAACGTAGCAACCAGCATAGCAACTTACATGTCCACCCTAGCAACTGCCGAACAACAACCTTAAGCACCAATGCCACCTTCATGGAAGCACTTCCACAATGATGACCTAGCAATGAACATTGCAAGCAACATGATCAACGTAGCAATCAGCATAGCAACCACCATAATTTCCCTGGCAACAGCCTAGCAATAAACTCAAGAAGCCCTGCAATGTCCTAGGAACCGCTTCCACACTGATGACCAAGCACTCGACATAGCAACCAACATGATCAATGTAACAACCAGCATAGCAACCACCATATCCGCCCCAAGCAACGGCCTAACAACAACCAAAAGTACCCTTGTAATCAAAATAGCAACCAACACAGCAACCAGCACCATTTTCTTTTTTTCAACTATTCAACTACATGATCAAGGTAGCAACATTTTCTTTGCTACTTAACTAGTAACTTTGATTGCCTAAACAAGTTTCCTCTTTACTCTACTTTTCTACTTTTTTTTCTAATGTCACTTTCTAAGTGCACTTTTTTAAACATTTGCATGCACTGTGTAATTCCTTGGAATTGCAAATCTAGTTATTATTATTATTCTTCAATGCTCGCTTTTTCTCAATAACCGTTTCACCTAGAAACTTCATTCAAACTTCATCTCGTAGGTCTCGATTTGTGTTGTTATGCTATGACATTTTACTTTTCTACTATTTTTACTTTTTCTACTATCTGCGATAAACGAGCGAAAAAAGTGCTTTTTTTCCACAAATTATGGAATTTTCAGAGTTCCACAACAGAATTCTACTTCCTATTGTTGCTACCTTAACTACTGTAAACATTCTATTGTTGCTTTCTTGACTACTGTAAACATTCCAGAGAACTTTCAGCAGACTAGTGGAACTTCTAGGATTCTATTTCCACGAACATTCTGTTATCTGCTGTATTAACCTTTCCAGTTCATTTCTATTAACCTAATGGGCTATTTAAGCTTATTTCACTTCCATTTGCTGAGGCAAAGGGCTCGCGAAGCGAGCCTCTTTGCCTTTTCCCTCTTCTACTGTCTTTTTCTTTTCAATTCTCTGTATCATCTATTCAACTTTTAACAACTTTTTCATCTTTGCCATTTTTTTCTTTGATTCTCTGTATTATCTGTTCAACTTTTGGCAACTATTTACGTCTTCACCTTTTTGTCTTCAATTCTCTTCAATTATCTATTCACTTTTTCATCGACATTTGACATTTTTGCCTATTTCCCTTCAACTTTTTGCCAACTTTTTACTGTACATCTTTGCCTTTTTCTCTTCAATTCTCTGTATTATCTCTTCAACTTTTTGGCAACCTTTCAGGCCTAGCCTACATATTTTCCTTTTTTTCTCTTCAATTCTCTGTATTATATTCAACATTTTTTGCAACTTTTTTTTCTCATCTTTTCCTATTTCAACTATTTCCTATTTCAACATTTTTAAACAAATTTACACAAAGCAACTTTTTATGTAATCATCAACAACGAACCATTTGACGCAGCCTAAGGCTGCGTCCACCTTTATCACTAATTTAACTACTGATACGGGCCATGTTCATTCGAACTGTCATCAACTATCTTTTTTTTTTTTCAACTATTCAATAATCACCCATTCATCAACATTAACAATAGCCACTGCTAACAACTCCCATGATGACCTAGCAATATATCAACCAACAAGATCAATGTAGCAACCAACATATCCGCCCTCGCAATGGCCTAGTAACAACCTGACACCCCATGGCAATTGACATAGCAACCAACATGCTAAACATGGCAAACAGCATAGCAACCACCATATCCGCCCTAGCAACAGCCTAGCAACTGCCTCCAGCAGCCTTGCAATGTCTTTAGAACCACTCCATCAATAATGATATAGCAATGAACATGGCAACCAACATGATCAACGTAGCAACCAGCATAGCAACCTACATGTCCACCCTAGCAACTGCCGAACAACAACCTTAAAGGAACAGTTCACCTCTTTATGAAAATTGGTCATTCACCTCTTTACCTGGAGTTACATATGTGGGTAAGAGCATTTTGGTCTCGGTGCATGTGTTGTCCTAGTCTGACAACCCCAATTTTACCTTTAGCTTAGCCTAGGCGCTGGAAAGTAAAGTTGCCAAAGAGTTGCTATCTGGCAACATTACATTCCAGTGCCTATGCTAAGCTTAAGCTAAAAAATGGGGAAAATTGGGGATGCTATACTAGGAAAACGCAAGCACTGAGACCAAAATGCCTTTACCCACATTTGTGACTCCAGGTAAGGGGGTGAATAACCAATTTTCATAAAGAGGTGGACTATTCCTTTAAGCACCAATGCCACCTTCCAGGAAGCACTTCCACAATGACCTAGCAATGAACATTGCAACCAACATGATCAACGTAGCAACCACCATAACTTACCTGGCAACAGCCTAGCAACAACCTCAAGAAGCCCTGCAATGTCCTAGGAACCGCTTCCACACTGATGACCAAGCACTAGACATAGCAACCAACATGATCAATGTAACAACCAGCATAGTAACCACCATATCCGCCTAAGCAACGGCCTAACAACAACCAAAAGTACCCTTGCAATCAACATAACAACCAGGGCTCTCAAGTCTCACGCATTGAGCGTGTGACACACTCTTCAGAGTGTTTTCACACTCTCACACGCCACACATGCGTTTTCACACGCCCGTCTGCGTATTTTTAATATTTTTTCGGCTGCGACAGTATTTGAATCACAAAATGCGGCCATTGGTAGAAATTCCTGAAGGACATCGGGCTAATCCAATGAAATCTCTCAGCCCTCCTCCGCCGGCCCGGCCCGCCCCTCCCCTCACGTTGACCCAAGTAGCCTAGTTCTTCTGCTACTTGAGCTGAACTGAGTTGGAGAGAAGTGAAAGTTTGTCTGGCGCCAGAGAAACGTAATGGGGGGCAACAAAGTCTAAAAGTTGAAGCAACAATATGCAAGAATAGTAATAATGCAGTTAGCCTATGTTCCTGTGATGTGCAACAATGACTGCATATCAGTGGGTGCAGGTCTGTTAACATCAGAAGCAGCCTCGGAGTGAGTGCACAGACTGCCGGGGAGGCACAGTCTCTATCTAACGTGGCAGTTCAACAATGTAATGTTATACGGCCCAATACAGAAGAAGGAGAACCAATCCATGTAGATATATGAAGGTGGAGGAGAGAGACGTGAGCCAGGGGATTGAGGAGGTCAGAATAGCTACTGTCAGCTGAGCCTGGTAAGAGAAGTAGTCCGAAATTTAAGCAGAATGAATACAAACGTTTCATGGGCCAGGGGGCTTGTGTGTGTGTGTGTGCTAGTGAGACGAGCTAATGACAGTTTCCTCGAGCTGACACACCAAAATATGCCTTCGTTTATACAATTATGAAAAATTCCTTTTCACATGTTGTAGGTTACACACACAAACGTTTCATAGTGTCACCTCTCCAATACACGTGTGAGAGATGCACAAGACATTAATGTATAAAAAAGCGCAAACCCACAAGCTCATCATAACCGCGTTGAACTTCTTGCAGTTTAAAATAATGTAAGAAACAGCCCTCCCCTCTACTTTATTGCCCAGTTTTAATTCACCCCAAATTGAGGAGTGCGCCCATGTAGCCTGTTTGGAGCAAGATTGAGAGGGCAAAAAAGTACCTGTCCGAGGTAGAAAGAGCTAAAGACAAAGATGAAAGCACGTGAGATCATATGCCAAAGATTATTGTGCATGAATGACAGCAGGTAACCTTAAAATTGCCCTTACCACTACCCACCACCCGACCCTTCGCGATATAAAAATAGCTAACGCATTTAATATTGCGATGCGGTCGCGATGCACTTATGAATTCAAAATCTATCATTTTTTTTCTATTTAATAACTCGGAGATATTTTCTCTCCCAAATGCCATACATATATCATTTGAAAGAATGCCACAAGTGCAACCCATCTATAGTGGTCACTAGTTGCTATGATAATGCATTATCCTTCAAATTAATTAGCCTAACTGTTTCGAAGTACTGTAGTTCCGTATGCATTCCAAAAACAGTGGAAGTCAAAGGCATACCAATGTATAGATCTACAATGAGGTAGCAATAACACCAGCTGTTTTTGTATAGTCTCCAATATTAGGCTGAAATTGTCATTTCAGACAGGCATCCCATGACTGATATGTTGGTCAAAAAATACCCTGTGCTAATTAGGCTACTGATTCAGAAACACAAGGTAGGCCACTGTAGCCCATTTCCTCCAAGGGTTTAGACACATTTCAATTAAACTATTTAGAATGAATATAGGGGAATTTAGCAAATTGCAAAGACAGACTGTCCCCAGCATGTTCCTCATTATTATCCAAAAAGGGTCCAAAAGAATAAAAGACTATGTGCATCACATAAAACTGAGAATTCAGCAGTAAATGCCATTAAAGTCTAGAAATATACAACCTACTGCCCAATACAACTCAGCCAGGCTGCTATATGACCTCATGGAGCATTCAAATAATGTGCAATGCATTAGATAAACCATTTAATTAATTGCTATGAGAAGCTATCTAGCAACTTGTTAAAATGCACCAGATTGCAGGAAATGGAAACAAATTTTTCAAAAATTTCTTGCCTACTTCTGTACACAAATGCATCCCATATTCGTCATTAGTTGACAATTGCTGCCTTCATTGTTGTTGTGTTAAATGTGTTGTTCACAATATACCAACTTTGAAGGTCATCTTATGGTTCAGAATTTTATTTTATGTTATTTCAGCGCAAAAAATGTTATCGCATACCCCCCAAAAGTGATTAGTTGCACCCCTGACTACAGCTGGTGACGCCATTGTCTTAAATTTGGTCTGGTACAATAGGCCTATTAGACTCCAAATTAAAGCATTTGCCTTACATAGCAATACTTTTAAAGTTTGTCATATGCACAGAATGTGTAACCTACTGTAAAAGCACTAGGCCAAGATAAAAGAAAGGCACATACTGTACTTCTTCAAATGGTTCAGTGATAAGATTTCAGTTAAAGCTATAATGAACAATATTTAAAGATTATAGGCTACAACTAGGCCTGTTTTTTTACAGTGACATATTGAAATAGGTCTAATTAAATAAAAACATAAAATAGCCTAGTCTAAAGAAATATTTAGGCTATATGAATGTTTATTGATACATAGTAAATAATGATGCATCATCACTACTTAATCATTAGTGGCCTAATTAAAAAAAATAGAACAGAACCACAGGGTGGACCCGATTCAATATTTCTGAAATGCAGAATTTTCCAGTGCTGTCTTTAAGCCCTTGCAAAACAGCCTCCTGATGCCAGTGCATTTGTCCATTTCTTTTCACAGAATTCATTGGAGGTCATTATTTCGGGGTGACAGTACATTGTCTGTCTCTAAATCACCTAAAATACATGCATTTACATAGACTACTGTCTCTTATACACGTACATACATGTACACTGTACTGTAGATCTACGCCAGGCCAAAAAAGAAAAATCTCACTCCGAGCGGAGTTCAAAACTTGAGAGGCCTGAACAACAGTGGTAGTATAGATATTCAGTATGGGGGGAAATTATGGACCTAAAAGTGTGCAAATGCTCAACACGTGACATTATTACAAGACTTTAGGCAGTGGGGCTTGTGGCAAAAGGTACTGCACTTTGTGTGCTTGACATAACACAATGTTTGCATATATCTTCTGGTTTGTCGCGTGCCTCTGCGTATCATGGTGGGCCGCTATGACCAAAAATGCCCGGGCCACTTTTTGGTCCCAGTCCAGCACTGCTATGTACCCACAGCTCTATGTTCCCACAGCCCTATATTCCCACAGCCCTATATTCTCACATTTCTAAGAGTTTTATTTTCTTTCTTTCTTCAGTCAGGTACTATAGTCCCACATTTCTACCCCTGCCTGGTAGACCCCCTATGTAAGTTCAAGCAAGATTCGATCTTTGGTATTATTTGCCATCAATGGTGCCTTCCTATGGTTGTTAATGAATAATCGATTATCGATTATTTGTTTGCTAAGGCTTGTTCGAATAAAAATTAAAGCTTAGCGAATAATCGTTTAATTTATTGCGCATTAGAGCAGCTACATCTTTGTTGTGTCTATTCACCTTATATGCATTGTGTTCTCTAAATGCAGTAATTACTAGAGACACTAGGTGGCGCTAGTGTAATGTATGTATTGTGATGAGAAAGAGAAAGTAAAATGATATACTGCTCCTCCGCTCCTGACTGCGTGTGTGTTCATGTCTTCTGATGAATCTGAATATGAACTAACAACACAACAAATTGGCGACGAGAGTAGTAGTGAAGAAGTGATGGCTCTTCTCTCCTTGCAACCGCCTGCTGTGTTCCTGGATTGCCCAGGTGAACCTAAACTTCCATTTGCTACGTGGAAGAAGTTGTTCGACAACTACTTGCTTGCTATCGGGGGCAATGATTTTTCTGCTGCGAGGAAGAGGGCCCTGCTAATTCACTGCTTGGGAACGGAGGGTAACCGAATCTACATCACCTTACCACTCAAGACTGACAACTACGACGGATCAGTACAGGCTTTGGAAAAATACTTCAGCCCCAAATTGAACGTTGTCGCCGAAAGATACCGTTTCAGGCAACGAGCACAAGCTGTGGGTGAGTCAACAGATTTGTATGTCGCTGCATTGCGAGAGCTCGTAAAACAATGTAAATTTGGAGGGATGGAAGATGAAATGCTACGGGATCAGATTGTAGAGAAAACAAATAACTCCCGCATACGTGAAAGACTGTTAATGGAGGAAGATTTAACATTGGACAAAGCATTGCAAATAGCTAGGCCAGAGCCCGTTTACGGCGAGCCATGGCACTCCTATTAACGCCATTCAACCTGCAATTCCAATTGCAAATCCGCTAGGGGGTGATCGCGAGTCAGTGGAAACTGAGTGGAAAATCAATGGGCACCTATGAGGTATAGGGCTAAATGTATAATTTTCACATATTTAGGGACAACATATCACAGATTGCATTTTATTTTAAGCAACTTTGACATGGATTTCAATCAAAATTAAATATATTTAATACATATGACCATTACGTTTTTCATCTTTGAGCTGTTTTTCCCCTGACTCACTAGCATTCTGCTACTCTATTCTGGTGAATGGCCATAGGGAAAGACTTGCTGTGTCACGTGACAGACACTTTGGAAGGGATTTTGCAAATGAACAAAAAATGCTAAAAATATTATGTGTGGACTGAGAATTAAATCAAATTACTCTGAACCGCATGCATGAATGCATTTATTCAAGAAAAAATTGTATCTAAAGAAATGCAGCATTTGAGGGTGCAGTTGCATAGAACCCAATTCATTCTTCACTGACTCGCGCGCGCCATCTAGGCGCAATACCACCGGAGTGCTAATTCTCCCCTATTAATAGTTCTCTGGCTAGGCGCACTGAAGCTGCCATAGCCGATGCAAAGGCCATAGCTGTCAGTGATACTAAGCCTGTCGCTGCCGTTCATGTTCAAAAGAAGGCGCGCAAGCCTAAAGCCAAAACCGCTCAGAAGAATGACGGAGCTATCACGTGCTATCGATGTGGTTCTGCTGATCACAAAGCCAATGACAAATCATGTCCTGCCAAAGACAGCAAATGTAACACCTGTGGAAAAATTGGACATTTTTCAAGAGTGTGCAAATCTGCCCAAAAGCCTGTTAATGAAGTGACTGTGCCTGAAATATCCGTTCTAACTGTTGAAAATTTCACTACTGATGCAAAACTGATGTGCCCTGTTACTATCACTGTACAAAATACTGCACACAAATGTAATGTTAAATTGCTAATAGATACAGGGTCTGGTGTTTCTATTCTACCAGAGAGTGTTTACAAAGAAAATTTCAGTTCAGTTAATTTGAAAAATCCTGGAGTGCAACTTGTGACCTATTCTAGGGAAAAGTTGACTGTATTAGGATGCCTTAGAGCTGATGTTAATTACAATGGTAATAGTGCCTCTACAGACTTCTACATTGTGAACACAGGGACGCCTATACTGGGCATGGACCTGGTGACAGCTCTCCAGCTGCACATTAAAGGTGGACAGTTAATACCAGAGGCTCCGAAGGTCTGTGCTACACTTGACCAAGCCAAAGCTTCAATCACTCAATGTGAACAGGAATGTGAATCTCCAGTTGCATTTGGATGTGCTAAGAACTTTGTGCACAAGGTGAAGCTCCGGCCTGAAGTGAAGCCTGTACAGCAGAGACTTCGACGCTTACCCCTCTCAGTTCGTGAAGCTGTTTCCAAGGAACTAAAGAACCTGGAAGAGCATGGTATAATTGAGAAAATTGATGCGTCTGAATGGGTCTCTCCGATTGTTGTCACTAAAAAGAAGACTGGTGGCATACGCATGTGCGTTGATTTGAGTGAACCTAATAAGGCTGTGATTATGGATAGCCATCCTTTGCCACTGATTGAGGACATACTGTCAGAATTGCGTGGCGCTGTCATGTTCTCAACTCTAGATTTGAAATCTGCTTACCATCAACTGAAACTGCATGAAGAGAGCAGAGGGCACACTGCTTTCATTACGCATGAAGGCTTGTACCAGTATTGCAGAGTCCCCTACGGGCTAAGTTCAGCGCCTTCGGCTTTTCAAAAGATGATGACTGAAATCCTCAAGGGCCTTAAAGGGGTACAATGCTACCTTGATGATGTCATCGCTTATGGCTGTTCAGAAGCTGAACATGAGGCTAATCTGCGTGCAGTGTTACACAGAATTAATGATGCAGGACTGAAACTTAATGTTGATAAATGCCAACTACGTCAAACCACTCTGAACTTTCTTGGCCAAAAGATTGGACCAGAGGGTCTACTACCAGATGACTCACATGTTGCTGCTATCCTACAAGCTCCACCCCCTGCCGATCCTGCAACCCTGCGCTCATTCCTTGGCCTGAGTGCATGGTATAGCAAGTTTGTTCCCAACTATGCAACTGTTGTTGAACCAATGAGAGCTCTCCTACGAAAAGACTGCTCATTTCACTGGAACAAGGCAGCTCAAGCAGCATTTGAACAAGTCAAGCAGTTGATTGTGCATAGCCCTGCACTCGTGCTTTGTGACCCCAGCAAGCCTACCATTGTATCAACCGATGCTTCAGACTACGGTGTGCTGTCTTAACTCAGCTGGACAGTAAGGGTGCAGAGCAGACTATTGCTTTTGCTTCTCGCAGTCTGTCTGATGCAGAGAGGAAATACTCAATTGTAGAGAAGGAAGCTTTAGCCTGCGGCTGGGCCGCTGAGAAATGGCGGACTTGGCTGTGGGGAAGAAAATTCCTTTTACGTACTGATCATCAAGCACTAACTGCTAACTGCTGACTACCAAGGGAAATAATCGTGCTGGTCTTCGCATAGCGAGATGGTCTGCTCGCCTACTAGAGTTTGATTATGATGTTGAATACAGAACTGGATATCTGAACCATGTTGCTGATTGTTTGTCTAGGCTTCCACTTCCTGAAACAGACAATGCATGTGCAGAAGATGTTGAGTCTGTAGCTGCTATCCTCACTGACCTGAGTGCTGTGTCTGAGGAGGTCTTTCGCTCAGAGTGCAACGCCTGTCCAGTACTCACCAAGCTACGTGTTCAGATACAGAAAGGCTGGCCCTCAAGAAAGACTACATTGGAGCCTGACTTACAGCCATACTTCCCAATTCGCCATGAACTTGCAGTCATGAATGAATGCATCGTCAGAGGTACTCATCGTTTGCTGGTTCCATTGTCACTGCAGAAAAGACTGATTGACATAAGCCATGAAACCCACCAAGGTATTCTGCCCTACAAAGTCAAAGTGCAGTAACTACGAAGACAGTGAAACTGAGAAAAATGCCTTTAAAGTTTACATAGTGTCCTGCAAAATATGTTGTAGATAGAGGACTGGTTCATCATTCATTCAATGCCTACTAAGTATGGATTTTTTGTGAATATTAACTTTTTTACATTTATTAACATTTATCTGTGTTAGGAGGCAAAATTCACCAAGAAATGCAGATACTGCGTTTTGTCTTTGGATCAGCTTACACCAGCAGAATGGTGTTGCAGCTACAGACAGCAGTATTTTCTAAATAAATTCAAATATAAGTCACTTGCTGTATTTTTCAGAACAAAATAGACATCTTGTAGTCAATAGATAGTATTTAAGACATTAACAAGTGAAAATATGGCTTAGGCTAATGTTTTCAGTGTTTAATTGGGTAGCTAAATTGCTAACAACTAGCAACTAGCCAACAGTAGGCGTAACCTAGCAACCAGAGGGTCAACAAAGTCAAAGTGCAGTAACTGACAATTTCTTACTGTTCTTACCAAGTCAAACAGCAGTAACTTCACAGTTACTGCGTTTTGATTTTGTATTCACTTGATTTTTGTAGTTACTGCAAATTTGACACCCCTGTTTCTCTAAAATGGAGTATAATTGGACTGGGATATTTTGTCACAAGACAGAGCCAATGTAACAAAGCCCATTTCGAGTCTTAACTCAATTTTGACAAAATCTGTAGTTACTGCACTTTGACTTTGTAGGGCAGTATTGTCCGCACCAAACAACGCCTTAGGGAATTGTACTGGTGGCCTAAAATGGACTGTCAGGTAGAGACTGGCATTAAGAACTGTACTACATGCAGACAAAATGATAAATCCACTGTCACTCATGATGCTCCACTTCAGCCTGTTCCCCTACCAGCTGCTGCCTGGGAAAAGGTGTCTGTGGACATCATAGGCCCGATTGAAATAGCACCTCCTGACTGTAGGTTTGCCATATCTATGGTAGACTACTTTAGCAAATGGCCTGAAGTAGCTTTTGCGCCACAAGCTGATACAGCTACTATCATCCTGTTTCTGACTTCAATTTTCTCTCGAGAAGGGAATCCAAAGACATTGATCAGTGATAATGGACCTCAATTTCTCTCTTCTGAATTCGCTGATTTTCTCAAAAAGAGGGGAATCCAACACCTGAGATCTTCAGTGTATTATCCGAGAGCGAATGGCGAAGTGGAGAGGTTTAATAGGAGTGTTAAAGACTGCTTACAAACTGCGTCAATTCAAGGTGAACCCTGGAAGTCATTCCTGAGAGCTTACTTAATGGACTACAGAGCAACACCCCATTCTACGACTGGAGTATCCCCTTCAGAACTGCTCCATGGTCGGCGAATGAGAACCAAGCTACAGGTAATTGACATGCCTGTCCCACCAACGGATAAAACATCTGTGCAAGAAAGAGTGGAGAATAAACAACTAAAAATGAAAGAATACACTGACTTGCGCAGACATGCCAAAACCTCCAACTTCCAACCTGGTGACCAAGTGCGGGTTAGGAAGCCATGGAAAGTAAAGAAAGGAGAACTGAAGTTTTCTGAACCAAAAACTGTACTGAAGAGAAAAGGACTAGACACTTACCTGCTGGATGATGGAAGGACCTGGAATGCCTCACACCTTTCAGCACTTCCAGAATTGAGCACAGATACTGATTCTGATAGAGCAATGGACTGTGTTAATACAGGGACTGAACAAACGTCTGACACTGACTGTGATGCCCAGCCCAGACCTGTCAGGATTAGGAATGCACCTAGCTGGACAAAAGACTTTGTCATGGGAAAGTAAATTGTGTTATTTTCTAAGGTGAAATGTGTTGAAATGTGTTGCTGAATTACATGCACTGTTAAGAGTGATAATGCCAGGTTAATTTAGCTTAAATAGTTACTAGAGGCATTCTTTGTTCAAAAGGGGAAGATGTTGTGTCTATTCACCTTATTCACCTTATATGCATTGTGTTCTCTAAATGCAGTAATTACTAGAGACACTAGGTGGCGCTAGTGTAATGTATGTATTGTGATGAGAAAGAGAAAGTAAAATGATATACTGCTCCTCCGCTCCTGACTGCGTGTGTGTTCATGTCTTCTGATGAATCTGAATATGAACTAACAACACAACAATCTTCCGGTACGCTATTGCGCAACAACGAGGAGAGGTGAAGGAGGTTAGGAGGAGAATAGCAGTGTGGGACCATTTCTCAAGAAACATGGGCCTATAGCTTATCAATTTTAATGCAATTACAGTGACACTGTTACCTACCAACGTCATTTAAAAGGCGGTCTGATACTGGAGAACTGTTCTCATATCAGCTAGTTTGGCAAAAAGTATGTGCGCATTGCCTAGTCGCGATGTTTTCTCCGATGTGAAGGGAAACAGGCATGCTGTTGATGAATTGGTTACTGCTAATTAGGCCTACGTAATTTGAGAAAAAAATGTTATTCGTTATTTAACGTAGCCTACTTGGCTACTGAAGGCTATTACAGAGCGCGTCAATTTTTTATAATAATTGTCTCTGCCTCGGAAAGCATGAACTTGTGATCCACTGGAATATGCATACATGTGTGCCTTGCTCGCCCACCCTCTCGTCCTGAGTTTGAACAAAACTATGTGAAAGTTCTTCCTATCACCAACTGTTATCCGTTGGCAATTTTGGTCAGAAAAGTTCCATATTTCGTCGTGCATTCAAAAATGCTCATGATAGCCTATGCTGCATTCAAAACATTGTGACAAATCTAGCCAAGAGCTGGATTCTTATTTCACAATCTGGGACGTCATTAAGCTCTGGATAAAAGTACAGTCGAAAAAAATATTTAACAGCATAAACAAAAGCTACATTAGAGCTCTAATAACTGACGGTCAATTCCTTCACGAAATCCCTAAACATCGCAACCAGGTCTACACAGTTGATGTGGTGCAAGTTCGCACCTTAATGCACACTGATCCTTTCGCTCTCATGCTGCGGAAGGCCAAAATGCTGTATTTCCTTAATAACTTTGGAGAAATATGTCATTTTATGTGCGTTTTTTTTACATTAATTTGCGTGGGGAAAATGGGCGCAAACCCATGTATGTAGACTATGGCTCTGAAAGTGGGCAAATGACGTCTTTTTTTCGCAAATAATCGATTAACTGTTTGTTAACTTTCTGAATAATCGAACATGAAAATTTCTGAAAAGTCCCAACCCTATGCCTTCCAGGTAGTGGGGTTAGGTTTAGGTTAAGGGTAGGGTTCTTTTATCTTGTGCTGCCTAGATTTATATTTGCAATGAAAACGATCTTCATCCACTCTTTTTTTTTTTTTTTTTTTTTT
>JAODXP020009526.1:0-14130 GCA_027497455.2 Sardinella longiceps | reverse complement strand
AGAGCCGTATATGGCTCTGGTCAGTATATGATCCAATCACAGTTTCAGCCACATGTTTCAGTTGTTTATATATATATTGTATTGTATATATACAATATTGTATATATATATATATATATATATATATATATATATATATATATATATATATATATATATAAACAAGTGTAAGTGCTATCAGGGCAGCTGATGAAAACACTGTTGTGTTTGTCCATGCTCACCCTAACCACATCCAGGAGAAAAACCTGCAGGCAGAATCCAATGGCAATATTGGTGATCTGGTAGGGGACACCCCCCACTGCATAGCATAGCTTCCTCAGAAGGGGAATGCCACCTGGCTTCTACTGGGTGAGAAAGGAAAGTGTGCCAATGGCAACAGCACTGCAAAACTTGTGGAAGTACAAACAAACATTCAGAACTTTTAATGTATGTTGTGTCTTTAGGCTAAACATTTTCTTTTGTCGTCGGAAGAGTCTCAATAGCTTTTAAGCATCTAAATTAGGCTATGCTATACCAGACTGACAGTTAGTTAACTTTGCCACTCTATAACCCTGATATAGGAACAATATCTACATAATATAACATAATTAAAGGTGTTGAAAAGACTATTTCAACAATTTGTTCCTCAAAAACAAGAGAAAGGTAACTATGAATAATTTTCAATGTCACCAAGTAGTCTCACAGAAGTTCTCAAGACATTTCTAAACAGGCATGGACTGGCCATAGGGCATACAGGGCAATGCCCGGTGGGCCGATGGCCATTTTTGGGCCGGGGCTGTCATTTACTCATAATTTTCATAAAGGATATTGGGCAACTTTAATTAAATCTCTCATATTCATGCAATATGTCCAATTTACAGTGTTATTTTAGCTAGACACAACATTACTATTATTGAATAAAATCATGGTGGGCCGCCAAGGCCAAAAATGCCCGGGCCATTTTTTTGTCCCAGTCCGGCCCTGTTTCTAAACATTACTTTAGCCAAACTAGAGTATGGATTTTCAATCCCAAGAGTAAGGCTTTTTAATTAATTCACCCTGACAGAATCAAGGACTGCAGAGATTGTCAAAAAGTCAATTTTATCAGCAAGAAAAAGATTAGATGTAGTTTACTCACTGTGGAGTCCTCTTTTCCTACAGATAACTCCTTTCTGCAGGTACGGTTGACAAAGAAAGTGCTCCATGTCACAAGCTTCCTTAGGCACAGACAATGCGCCATCCTTGTTTAGGTGCCGATCGATATGTGGTTTTGCCTACCTGTACAGGTGTTGTTCTGTTTCACCTGTCTTGATGCAGGTACTGTATTGTTCAGTCCTGCTACAGGACTTAAGGATTACTGCAAGAAAATGGCTGAAGGGTGCACTTACATGCTTACACACAAAAGAGTGCTTAAATGCACACAAAATCACACACAAGCACACACACACACACACACACACACACACACACACACACACACACACTATACTACACTACACTCTGATTGTACAGTACTAGGGATGATTAAACCACATAATAAACAATTTTTAACAAGAATGGAGAACTCTAACTTTATAGGGGGAAATGCTGCATAGAGATAAGGTTACAGTTATTATTTTCAACCAACAAACGCCATCTGCTGGTGGAGAACAACTTTCTCCTATTGTGAATATGACAGTTGAGGATGGGGGTGTCTTGACATAGATTGATTGCCTACTTCTATTTCATAAACAAAAATATCATCTTGGATTGCTAGATATAGTTTATTTATTTGTTATTTAGTAAATTAGTGTTTTTATATAAAATACAATAGGCAGGCCAACTACACAAGAGAAGACCCTGAACTTCAATGAATTCACATGACCAATGGTTCTTAAATCTTTAGTCTTTGAGGTCCAAATAAGATTACAAGTAGCCTAGATAAATCTTGCTCCCTCTTGATTTTTTTTTTATTTTGTGCAACTATTTGTTTTTATTTTGTGCAACTACTTGTAGTTGTAATTTCCTAAGGAAGAGCAGCAGCAGCAGCTTGAAACGTTGCGCAAAATAACATTTTTCAAGAGGAAGCAATATTGGAGTGCGGATCACTTTATCTAGCCTACTTGTGAATGCATTGTTCTTCATCAAGCACCCATCCAAAATATGGTGCACACGACACGTTTATTATTTGAAAAGTTAACAAGAAACAGACACTCCCTGTTGCAGGTTAGGTTTATGATTAGGCTACTCCCCCTCATCTGACAGTCATACTTTAGCTACAGACCTGCTGGGAGCGTCCGCATGCAGACCAATGTCAGGGACTAAATTCATATAATTTTTTAGCATGTTTTAGGCTACCTATCTTAAGATATTCAACAACCACGTGAGTTAACAAAACGCACCAAGTCTAGCTCTGAGTGCTATCTTTAGAAATAATTTTTGTATTCGGGTTTCATGATTTAATGTCGGATTTGTTTCACTTAACTCTGTTGATTATGCAGTCCTGTTAAATAATTGTATCCAGTTTATGTCGTTGTTTGTTTATTAATACCCAACATTATCTTTGTTTCGTGGTCAATTGCAGTGCGTTTCTTCATCCGGCCAAGTTTCGTTTCTCAACTCTGCACAGACAGACGCACTCCAACGTATTGACGCACGATGGCTGAGGATATGCCATCGCTACTCTGCCTAGAGGCTGAACTCAATTGCGTCATCTGTTTGAGTGTTTTTGAAGACCCTGTCACACTTCCATGTGGTCATAACTTCTGTCAGGGCTGTTTAAATGAGAGCTGGAAAGACACTTTCCTCCTATTCTGCCCTCAGTGCAGGCACCACTATTCCACTAAACCGGAACTGAAGAAAAACACGGTGTTAAGCGCTGTTGCTGAGACTTTCAAGAAGAGGTCATCTCTATCGAGGTCAGACCATGTCTCAGTCAAGGCAAATGAATCAGAGATCATCAAATGTGATGTGTGTATGGTTGTCAAAGCATCTAAGACTTGCCTTACATGTATGGCCTCGTTTTGTGAAGAACATGTCAAGCCTCACCTGGGTAATCCTATATTTCGCTCACACCAACTGACTGACCCTCTTGGAGATCTCCAGGGACATATTTGCCAGGATCATAACAAAATGATGGAGTTCTTCTGCAAGAAACACGACTGCTGCATCTGTTCCATCTGTCTGCAACAGTCTCACCGAGGTTGCGAGTACAGCTCACCACAGGAGAAGCAGGCACAGAAAAAGGTCAGTCACCTTTTATTTGTTTAATCTCTTGGAAAAGCGCACCAACGATTTATTATGTAATAGGCTATAGTCGAAACTCAGTAAAGACTTTCCATGTCAATGATACCCTAATATGCAGACATGGACTGGCCATAGGGCATACAGGGCAATGCCCGATGGTCATTTTTGGGCCGGCACTGTCGTAATTTAAACATTTTCTTGAAGAATTTTGGGCTTGTCCAATTAAATCTCTCTAATGTTCATTCAAAGTGTTCAACTTAATGTATTATTTTAGATAGCCATGTAGTTATTATTGAATAAAATCATGGTGGGCCGCCATGGCCAAAAATGGCCAGGCCACTTTTTGGTCCCAGTCCAGCCCTGCTAATATGATTTGCATTATTTATTTTCCTGTTCTTTTATAGTCTGAAATGACAGATATGTTGCGTTTGCTGGATAGACATATTGATAAGAACAGCCTGGCTATGGCTCAAGTGAGGGAACAGCAGTTTCAACTACAGGTGAGTATTTACTGACCATACCAATACGATTCAGAGATAAAGTAAATATCCACCAATCAGATTTTTTTTCCATTTGTTTGTATTGACTAGGATGATGCTGATGGTCAGAAGAAGATGCTGAGCATAGAGTATCAGTTCATAAGGGATGTGATTGACAAGGAAGAGCGGGAGGCCTTAAGAGTAATAGATAAGGACTTGGAGAATGGTCAGAGCAAGATTCAGTCTTTCATCAAGAAGTTTGGTCAGAATGTGGAGAAGATGTCTGCTGTCAAAATGGAGCTCCACAACCTTCTGTCAAAAGCAGATTCATTTTCTTTCTTGCAGGTAGGCCTATTTGTTGTGGCCTAAATGTTTGTAACGGACTGAAGTTATGATATGTCATGAAATCCTATTATGTGGTCTTATGAATCTATTATTGTGTTTACTGATTGCAAGTGCCTTATGGGATCCAGTCTGAGTAGCCTTGAAAATGATCACAATATACAGTAACTAGAAAATTTGTAAATGTGCCTACAATAGCCTATGATTGGGGTTGATCTGTCCATCTGTAATTATGTTTGTCGGTCCCAATCCCGTAAATATGTTCAAAAATGCCTGAAGTTATGTCCTTCTAACTTTGTACAAATTTTCAGTTGGTCTCAAGGGAGAACATTTGTAAACTTTGCTATGAACTTTCTGAACGATCAACTTTTTTCTTTAGACTCCATCATTTGTGTCAATTAGAAATTCATTTATTGGCTGCACCAAAGGTTATTACCATTGTACCATCACCATTATTCCCACATTGTCCTTCCTCTGGTCCTCTCAGGCATCAGCACCACTGGCCTCCAGTATCATGTATGACCCCTACTGCAGCCATGTCAACATGGGCTCCCAGTCTCTGATGGCACATCATGCCTGTGCTGTTGCTGTGAAGGAACTACTGAACAAGATCCTGACTTTACCAGTAGAAGAACGACTTTCACTTCTTAAACCAGGTGTGTGTTTGTGTTTGTTGTATGTGTGTGTATATGTGTGTTTGTTTGTTTGTGTGTGGACACACGTTTGTTTTATGTGCTGTAAATGTAAAAAAGCCATATCATAAAAGTGAGCTGAGCTCTTTCTCTTTTCAACTCTTTAACCATCAATTACATTTTTCACACAGGTATTTCACAATAGTATTACATAGACTAGGTAAAACTTACAAAGGGGATGTCTGTGTATCACAACATAGATGAAGGAAACTATTTATTTTAATGCACTGCAGGGCAGGCAATAGAGACTGCAGATCAAACTCCAGTGCCACCGGCACAACAAGCAACAAAACGCAGAGCAAGGAGCCGGCACAGAAAGGTTATGGAGGAAACAGCTGTTGATGAGAGGAACACCCTGAGTAAAGGTTTGTTTATGATCTTCCACCCCCTACTGGCCTGGAAAGCCATCCTATAACATTGAAATACATGTAGTCTGGCATCGATAGATAGTTTGAACTCATTCGTGGGCAGTTATCTTCCAAACTACTTCTGCATGCAATAGGGTAGCTTATGACCAATCAGAGGAACAAACAAATGTAAACACCAATTCAAAAAGCTGTTGTTTTATGTTTTTTTGTTCAAAATGTAATGCTTCCATTGAGATACTTTACTGAGTTTCAGCCTCAGTTTTCCTTTGATAGCTATTCTCACATATATTGTCTTTAAATGTTCTGCAGGAGCAATGATGGAAGCTGCTGGTCCAACTGTAGTGACTCCTGTAAAACAAGCAGCACGAAGCAGAGCGAGAAGTCGACATAGGAAAGGCAATGAGGAAGAGACCATTGGAGACATGGGTGCACTAAACCAACAACAGCCAGGCTTGAATCTGTCCCAATCAAACCTCTTCTCAGAAGACTGCAGTCCCAAAAAAGGTTTGGATTGTGAATCTCCATTTAACCCCTTTAGGCCTCAAAACAAAATATTTAGAGACTTTTTCAGATTGACCTAAAAAGCAGGAGGTTGTAAAATCAGGGCATTCCATAATGAGCCATAATAATTCAGTCCTTAACCAATTTGATAAATAAGAACATGAATTAAAGGTTGGAATGGAATATTAATTTACAAATTGTGCATTGAAATATTGGTTAATAATATTGACATCTTGGTTAACATTGTCCGTTATGAGCACGTTACTGAAACGAAACTAACACTGAATGACAGTAAAAGCAGGTGGTAACCTACAGTACATGCCACATTCACACCTGGTTGGTAATCTCATCTGTATTTTGTGAATACAATGGCTCCTCCACTCCTTTCACATATTTCACAGCAAGTCTGCTGTTGTAATTGTCTTGATATAAAGTTGAACCAGTCTATCCAGTTCAGCCACTGTATTGGTGCATAGGGGGGAAATGCAAGCACAGGAGATTAACAAATGTCTGGGTGACCCCGATCTCTCTCTTATCATCATTCTAATGTCTCTCGATTGCTTTATCAGAAGGAACACACAATGTGACTATTCCTCGTGACATCTCCACTGCAGAGAAAAGGGCTGACCTTCTAAAATGTGAGTGAAAACAATATTTTCATAATAAAAAAAATGTACAAGCTATAACATAAAATGTTTAGTGTGTAGAGCATATAATCTTCTGTAAGGCACCTTATGTGACTATATATCCACTAAAGACACATGTTCATGTATATTTCTTGTCTATAAATACAGTGTGTGATGAGGATGGCCTAATGGGGTGTCCATAATCTGTATACAGTTACAGTATGTGTACAGTCTGGAAAGTATATTAAGAGCAACTATCTGTTTTCAGCCATCCTGGTTAAAATTAAGATTGTTTCTGTCTGTTGCTTGCTCTACAGTAGGCACAGTCCTCAATTTGGATCCCAGGACTGCCCACAAACGCATCGTCCTCACTGAGGACTTCACCAAGGCATCACTGGCCGAGGAGCCGTGCCAGTACCCCGATGGGCCCTTGCGCTTTGCTGTTTGCTCACAGGTGCTGTGCTCCCAGAGCTTTGAACAAGGCCGCCACTACTGGGAGGTGAAGATCAGCAAGAACAAGACCTGTGGTCTGGGCTTGGGCCTGGCCTATGGCTCAATGGACCGTAAAGGTCCCAGCAGCCGCCTGGGCCTCAACAGCGCCTCCTGGTGCATCGAGTGGTTCAACGACAAGCTGTCAGCGTGGCACGATGGTGTTGAGACACTGTTGGGTGGCCCTGGTCCAGGCCGCGTTGGCATACTGCTAAACTGCGATGACGGCGTTGCCACAATCTACACTATAGCCGAGCGTGCCTACCCCTTATACACCTTTGTGTTCCCCCTCAAGGAAGCGGTCTACCCCGCCTTTTGGATCTTCTCACCCAACTCCTCAATATCACTGTGTAAACTGACCTAAGATGGCAGATGGTAGCCATGCACCAGGACTTGACTGATTTGAATGATGAAAAGGGTAACAAGGAATCAAAAGTGAACTAAATCAGTGTGCTAGTTCAACTCTGTGGACAAACTGACTTTGTGAGATTACAAATTGGCCATCATTTTTAGTCACTACCTTCAGTGTCTGATAGCTCATGTTGACTCATGTTGATACAAGTCTTAGCAGGGTTGTGCAGTCTTTTCTTTCATTAACATTTTCTGTTTTATCCTACTTGTATTATGTATTGCTATTCTACTCATGGTCTAATGGTCGGGCAGAGAATTTATCCAGATAATTGATAATTGAATTAAGGAATAGTTAAGGAATAATTATAAGCCTATTAAACAAACAAACAAAAAAAAATAATAAATTATGAATACAGTAGGTTTCTTGCCAACTGAAAATAGAATGTGTTTCGGCATCTTGTTGGGTCTACATAATAAATGCTACTTTTACTGTGGTCTGGTATAGTGTAAAAAATTACACTAATTGTCCCTTAATTGTATTATAAGGGTTAGCTCAGACCTGCATACTTTAAGACTCACTTTAGATGCCATAGTCAACACTACATTGCACTCAAATCGATCCATTACGCCTGGAGTGATTGCTCTCTCTCTGCCTTCAACTCCAACACGGTTAATCCGTTTTACAGATTTGAATAGATGCACATTAAGATTATTTTGTTCTTGATTGAAACATGTAGACCAGGGGTGGCCAACCAATCGGAGACCAAGAGCCACATATCTGACTATGTTACAGCAAAGAGCCACATCGGCACACAGGCACATGAACATGTTACTACTACTACTACTACTACTACATTACCCATCCTTCTGAGACACACACACACACACACACACACATTCACACACCTCTGCCAGTGAGATGAAAAATGTAAAAGTCACACACCAACATGCTAACAGAATGTACCCCTACAATAGTAATCCCACAGGCCAAGCAACATCATACACAAGGGCACACCCCCCAACCATTTCTTCCTCACACACACACACACACACCGTAACAAAATTAATTGTTGTATTAAACATAAGGGAACGAACACGCACATAAACATACACACACACACAAGCACAAACTTGGACATGAATGTAAGAGCCGGATGACTCCGGGCAAAGAGCCGCATACGGCTCCCAAGCCGCAGGTTGGCCACCCCTGATGTAGACCCATGGTTCCATGGTTCCAATTAATGATCTGGTGTCATCACAACCTCTCTTTTAAGAAACATGGTCAAATCACACAAAACCTTTCAATGCTAAAACAGTGGATGCAAGTGATTTTTATTTGAATTTTATGAATGCAAGTATTAATTTTTTTTGGGGGGGGGCGGGGTTTTATGAATGCAAGTAATTTTTTTTAGGGTTTTATGAATGCAAGTAAGTTTTTTGGGGGGGATTTTATGAATGCAAGTAATTTTATCTGGATTTTAATCCAGAGTCTCGGGGAATGTCTTTGAAGACCTTTTAGAGAGTCTGGATATGATTTTGGAAAAAAAGCCCCTGCGAGTTTTCTTCTCTGATGTAGTTGAGGTAGCAGACTCGTCACAGGAGGTAACCGCTGCAAGGCAAGGCAAGCAGCCTGCACACTGGGAACCTTTGAAAGACAAAAAGTTAGTTTCAAATATTTGTCCCCAGCCATCCTCTAGTCTAGCCTAAATGTTGTCAATACTAAGGATTAGTGTCTTACTTGGATCAATATCAGGACAGGTCAAATCCAAGGTCTGTCTCATGTTGGTGGACTGCTTGTTCTTATTACTGCCTGACTTTCGTCTCTGCAAAAATAAACAAATCATACAGCAATGAAAAAAGTTTCAGTCAATTCAAATTACTTTATGATCATTAAAATGTGAAAGAAGCCCTACTTATGTGATGTTTGTATTGCAATGGAGCCTCACTATGCATTTAAATCTGAATAATGTTAATAATTAATCAACATATTTTACCTTCACTTTGGCATCAAAAAAGGCCTTGATTTTTGAGAATTTTGATAGAAGAGGCCTCTTCTCTGCCTTGTCTTCTTTCAGTGTTGGGGTGACTGAAGTTTGTCTGAATTCACGTGTTAGAGACATGACCAAAGTCTTCTCAAAACAAGGATCCACTGACATTAGTGCCCTCAAGAGAAGGTCCTTATTGCCAAACTCTTGTAGGAGATCTTTGTAAAGAGCTGTGAAGACTTCTCTAACTTGAGCGCCATGTGGGCATGCTTTAGTTTTTACAGTGCCCAAGGCAGCGTCAATTTCCATGATTACTCTGCCGATAAGCTCTCTTGAGATGTCCAACATTTCATCTGTGAATGACTCTTGATCCTTCAGCTCTGACAGTAGTCGAAAGATCAACATAGTAATCAGGCTGGTGTAATCATCTGAGGTGGAATCCGTTGGGGTCGGTAAAGGGGAAGAGGAATCTATCCCCATATCCTCACTCACTGACATCTCTGTTGGTACACCTGAAGAGGGTCTGCTGAAAAGACGCTCACTATCAGGCAATGTCTGCTGATATACATTCTCTTCTAAATCCCCTGTTGACTGCAGTGTCAGGTCCAACAGATTCATGACATCCCTGACCATTACGCTTGTAAGAACTTGTAATGTGGTCTGCAGTATTTGGGAAGGAGATCTAGAAAGAGATCTTGGCAGATCTTGAGACATAGAATGTAGAAAACTGGGGCAAGATGCTGAGGATGAAGCTTGCCCGCAATTTCCTCCCATTTCTATGGTCCAAGATGATGGGATGTTGAAGCAAGGAAGGAAAAATTGCTTCACTGTCTCCTCAGCGTATAACTGAACAATCTGCCTGACTGTATCTTCTTTGCCTCTCTCACTGCTCAGAAGTAGAGAATCAGAGACAGATTTTGTGGCCTCTGTTCCTTTCTGGCTTTTTAAGTAAAGATGGCAAACTTGGCTGACAAGACCAGGAGCAAGTGATCTCACTGTCTCATTGTCAACTAATCTCTCCAGTCTTTCCCCTACTAAAGTGAGAACTTGAGAGGGCAACGGAGAACAGTCTTCACTCTGCATGCCCAGCTTTGTTGAGATGGTGTTGACAATGCTGAGGATTGATGCCCGGGAGATAGGAGAGCGCTCATTTTCTGGCGCTTCATCCATATCAGTATAAAAATGTTGCACAGTAGGGGTTTCAGTAGGAGTTTCACTCAAGCTGATGACAGCACCAGGTGAGACATCAGGCCTTGATTTTGAAATGGATGAGGACTCTCCTGTTCTTTGGAGGTCCTCTGAATGATCCCCATCAACACATTGTGCCAGCTCCTCCTCAACAAACACAACAAGCACTTTGCAGAAGGTATCTTCTGGTTCTTTGTCCTTGCGTTTGGAGGGTTCCAGGTGGTACTTGGCAAACAAATTTCTGAGCTTTATCTTTAAGCTTTGAAATATTTGGCAAGTCCTGGACCAGACTGTCACATCAGCATCTTCAACAAGCTTCTGCACAGCTTCAGTCACTTCTTTGACCAAATCAAAAGCAATCTTCTGAGCCTTCAGGGTAGAAATGTGTGGGTCTACCTTGGAAGTGAAGGCACCAGTCACTTGGGAGTCTAGTGAGTCTGTAAAAGTTTTGATGGCGAGTAACAAAACTTCACTCACAATCTCTGCAGCTTTAATTTGGAACTCATCCTCTGAGATTTTCTGGATGAGCTCAGAAGATGAAGGGACAAGTTTGTTGATGTGATCCTCTTCACCATCTGCCTCAGTGAGTGACTTGACTGAGGTGAAATATGCTTTAAGCTGCTGAATTGCACCTTGGTCACGATCACACTCAGCACTCACCACATTGTCATGATGTGTTCCCAAAATTGCACTCAGAACTTTGTTGGCGGTGTCCTTCAGATCAAGCAGTGGATGACTGTTTTGATCTTCCATGGGGTGCTCACAATTGCTGGCGCACTTAGTCTTGGCTAGTGCTCCTTTTACCAGTTGTTTACCGTGGCTCCTACCCTTGAAAGATATGTCAGCAAAAAACTCTTCCATCTTGCTCATCAGATTCTGGTAGAGTCTAGAGGCTGCGGAGAAGAACTTCTCTTTATGTGTCTTGTCACAATCCATCTTGATAGAGTGCCAAGACTCGACACAACCCTGCAGATCAGTGACAAACTGGTGGGCTATGATGGATGCAGCAGAATCTACATCAACATCAGCTGTCTCTACCTGCAGTGACTCCTCATCTGAAGCTGCCGTATCTAATGGTGAAAAAAAGAAGGAGCTCACTTGAGCTCTCTCTGGCAAACTGTGCTGATCCAGTGAGCCAGACTTGTGACTTCTTACTGTTTTAAGGACTGCTTCACTCACAGTCCATAGAGCATTTGTTTCAAACACATCGCTGGACAGTTTACTTTGAAGGTACTCCCAAGTGGAAAACTGTGTGGATGTTGAATTTGAAATTTTTGCAAGGTTCTCAAACGAGTGCTTGCTGGAGTTGTCGCTGCTGCTTCCTGAAGTCAGTGAAGACCTCGAAGAGATCGACTCCTCCATTTGGAAAATCACATTTTCCACAAAGATGTCAGCAAGTGCACTGGATGATGAGCATGGTTCCTCAGACTCCGTCGATAAAAGGGAGGTAAGGACCCCTCTCAAAGCATCTATTGTGCACTCTTCAAGCTGATTCTGGGTCAGATGAAGTGCTCCTAAAGCACTGCTGGTAATTGTTGGCTGCACTCCTGAGAGCTGAGGGTATTGCGCTGACGTAGTATCCATCGGCTGCAGTTCCTCTGCTTCCAATTCTTCAATGTCAGGGGTGGACATGCCTTCGCGCCACAGAATCAGCGGGCTCTTGAAAAAATTCTTCATTGTCACATGGACTTTGTCATAAAGTCCTTTTGCCGATTCAAGAATCACATTTCTAAGCAGTACAAAAGACTCGCCATTTTGGGTTTCATGTACTGTGTCTGGTAAATGTGATTCTTGCACAGCAGCAGTGATTTCGATGATTGATGTCATCTCCTCCACAAATGTCTCAACAATCGATGAACTCACCAGGTGAACTGACTGAGGAGAGCATCCAGAGGAGAGATCCTGCTGCTCCATGTTGATGCCACTCTCAAGAACAGCGATAGACGAATAACAAGGTCTAGCTGATGTGGACTCAGTCATGGCTCTGACTTTTTCAGTGAGAACTTCACTAATGGCTTTCTTTGCCTTAGTAAGCAGTTGCTCACCGGAGAACGTCCCCAATGCCATTGCCTTGCTCGAGCCTTGGCCTGAGTTTTGCCCAAGCTTTTCTTGCTCAAAAACTACGAGCTCACCAAGGTCACTGGCATCAAGAGCAGAAATGTCATCTGAAGAAAGACTTTGGCAAGCCAAGATTTGAATCGTCTTCTTCATTCCCACAATCAGCTTCTTGGCAGGATGGTTGCTTTCATTTACATCCAGACATGCTTCTACTTTGTGCATGACTGTAGTCATTGCCTTGGCAGTAGTAGAACCCACTACATCTCGATCCAGACAGGGCTTGTGTTGGGCTAGGTAAGTCTTTAGTTTTGATGAAATACTTTTCATCACTTCCATGCCCATGGCCCTTTCAAATGTAAATGTAGGACTTGAGTTCTGCATGTTTGGACTTGTCCTTGAGGAAGTTGTTGTCGTGACTTCTGCAGCAATGGCGTCGATCCATTCGTCCGAACCGGGAGTCAAGCCGCTTTCGTTCACTTTGGTCAGACTCCTCTGGACACTGGACAGGATGTGTTCCTTTGTGATGCCATGCTGGGCTAATGAAGGTGACTGCAGGGAGGTGCTGGACCTTCAGTCAACAAAATGCAATACAATACAATAATTGGAGTTAGCACATTCTGCAACTTTCCCTACTAGGTTAACAGTTTTATTTAGTCTACATAGCCCAGGCCAGAACCAGAAGAAAGCATACATAAATTCACAAATATACCGTGTACATACAGATATGACCTATGACCTCTGTTCTGTATCCAGCCCATCATCAGGACGCCAACCCCTTTTGGCTTTTGCCCAATCACCATTACACTGCATCTCCCCCCCCCACACACACACACCACTCACACACACACACACACACACACACACACACACACACACCACATCTCTAGACAGTTCTTAGCCACAACCCACCGCCCAATATCTCCCATAGTTTACTTTATGCAGTTTATCTCGCACATGCACTTTACTTCCTGCCTTGCCCACCCTAGGGTTCATTTATGCACAATTTAGACTGAATTTAGATCTCATTGCATCTCTCACAACCCAGTAATTATATGCATGTAACTATAAATATTTTTCCTTGTATACGTGTGTCCTTGTTAACCTGCCAGGCCATTGGCTGCACAACGTACCTTTTTCCACAAGAACTTCGCGAGCTCATAGGTGGCTCAGCGCAAGATCTTAAAGGTGACCTGCTACCTGCTTTTAGGACTACTTTGGGCAGGACTCCATCAATACGGAGGATCAATGGCTTGTCTGGACTGCATCCAAAGACAGTTATATTGCCTTGATCCTCCTCTGATGCGACCCGCAACTCCGAGTCCTCACCTAGCCTTCTGGCAAGGCTCGGTATAATTATTTCAAGTGCACTCGACGTAACATGTTTGGTTAGGTCCGAGCACAGTTTGAAAAACTGATCTTTTGTCACCTGTTGTGAAAAGAGAAAACCAGATAATTATATTTCAAAACTATCACATGAACACAGAGAGAGAAAAAAACAAAACACTGTGATTAAGACCAATTATACTTACAGGGTTGCTCATTGCATCATTAAATGATCTCCATTCCCTTCAAAACCAAAACATTCAGATTAATTGTGTTATTGTTAATATACAGCAGTCTTTACACAATGTGATTTCATTTAATCAAAGTAGTGTAAATCACATTAGAAAAAGTACACCTTTTCAATAAACTGAATAACATTAATGATATGGTGATCAACAACATTACAGTTTAGGTCAGAGGGAAAATTTGCTATGTACACATAAGGAGAGACACATACTCTTTGCTCAGGTCCATGATGTAGTCACGCAATGGCAGCATGTCCATCTGGACCCTGGAGGGTGGCT
>JAODXP020009525.1:0-14378 GCA_027497455.2 Sardinella longiceps | reverse complement strand
GACAAAGATAGTTTTATCAACCATCTCTGGTGAAGAGATTGTACCACATTGAGTGAAGATACAGGTACATCTTGAATAATATTGTAAAAAAATAATAATCATAATATTCATTAAGCCAATGTAAAACTGCAATTCACAGCAAATCACAGCTCAATAGCCAGCTGCTCAACCAGAGTAGGGCTACCAACAAAGTTATTTTTTTCCGGGGTTACATACCTTCATAAAGTGATCATAGCACAAGTGTTGTTTCAGTTTTCACCATAGGCCTGAGATAAACCTGTCATGAAAGAAATAAGATGAATTACTAGACACACTAGACTAGGAATGACTAGACATAGTCTGGGTGACAAATAAAACCAAGTAAAATTTTGATAGATAGACCTTACCTCAGGTTACTCTATAAATAGTAGCCTAACCAGAAACGCAAAATTGCTTAGAGAAGCAGTGTGGCTTTTGACGAGCTGCACGGTGTAGCCCAGCTGGATGCAGTGGTGGCTCAGCACCAGCAAGGTGTTCCGTCTTCGGCTGACTTGGGCCCACACCTTATCTTCTATCTCCTTTCTGCCCTTCTGCCGCGGGCAACGAGTGGCTACAGTAAACTGCCTCGTCGGAGGCCTACAGCATGAGCGGCTTGCTGTCGGTTCTCTTGAAATTTGCTTTTGCCATTTCTACAAAAACAAAAAAAGTTGTAGTATGCACTACTGTGCATGCACCATTATAACGCACAAAGCAGAGTTTTGTGCAGTCACTAAAATATACCCACTATATCCCTACGTAGGCCTATGTTGTTTGGTCCACATACAGGCAGATAACTAGCATCTACGGAAATTAGCTATCATATATAGCAAAATTAATTTAACTTAACGTAGCTGGACATGCCAAAATTCGTTTAAATGCATCATTATACCGAAAAACTGTCATTATTTTACCTACCGCATTCTCCGTCTCCGTCTCCGTCTTTGCTTGGCTTGATGTTTTGGTGTTGGCTGAGTGTGATCAAACTCATTACCATAATAAAAAGGAATGATTTGTCCGGATATTAAAGTGATGATTCGTCCAGGGAGGCTCTTAATTACCGTAAAAAGCGATTATTCGTCTAGAGAAGTCCATTGACTTAGTTTTTGGCTCCGATCATAACCATAGAAAGCGATCATTGGAGAACGGTTCTGCCTCGCAGAGAGGTAGGCTACTCCGAGTCGCAGGTTCAAATCTCGCTTGAAGCATAACGTGAACCAACAGGCTCGCACAACCGTAGGTTCAAATCCCCATTGAAGCGTAAAGTGAACTGTGTGTTAAATGTTGGATTATGTTCTCTGTAATGAAATATTATTAAAATGCAGGCAACAGTTGCATTATGACTATACATATATTAATTATTTAGCATATTTTCAATACCAGGGATCAATAAATGTATGTGTATGGCTTATTTTGTGTCTTCATTCTATTAAAAATTACTATGTATTTGGTTATTGATTCACATTTGATATAGGACAAGACAATCATGATAACAATAAATAATTACTCATTCTATTAGAAATATTAAGTCCTAGGACATAATTAAGGTAATTAAGATAATAAAGGCCCAGAATACAGAATAGTGACAAGGGCTCTTTTTTATTCTAAGTAAAAGGTTGTAAAATCAATAGCCAGCATAGATAGTGCAAGGTGTCGAAACACTGGTGCAGCCAGGTTTAGGATGGAAAGACATACTTTATTTTTTTTTTTTTTTTTTTACAGCGAGCATATCAATCAATCAATCAACACTTAAACAGTGAACGGTTTCAAAGTATGGGTGCAGAACAACCAGTTCTTTTTTTGGTAACATATCATATTCCATAGAGTCAAAGTTTAAGTGTCTGCATATACTGTAGGTGCACACCAGCAGCCTGTATTAGGAAGAACAGCGACACATCAGGTTTTTCACTTTACGTTACATAACAGCAGTTTTAACATCACACCTGAGACATTCTATAGTGGAGAGGGAATGACAGCATGAAACAGAGACGAAACACAAGACCCTTGTCCGTCTTGAGTGTTGATCACCGTCCACACCAGGTCAAGGTTCTGGTCCTGGTGGAGGTGAACTGAACTAAACACTCAAACTGACAAAAGGCGCACTGAACCATATACACCTGCCCCAGCATAAGGGCCAAATCAGTCCCACTCTCGACCTTGATCCTTTTCCTGCATCTCCCTGAGCCAGGCCTCCACACTTTGACCTGCTGGGCTTGCACAAAAGTACGTGGAGCGGTAGCGGGTGTGTCCAGTTTCCTTCCGCCTTGGCTGGCCACACTTGGTGGCTTCAACATTAGTTATAGGGCAGGAATCGCAATGAGGCACAGCCTCAACTGGTGCTGAGGGAAGACAATGGGGTGTTTGTGAATCTAAGTCCACACGGCAATGCTCCTGGATTGTTTTTTTTAGCAGGTTAAAAAAAAAATCGTGTCCATACAGGCACCGGATCACTAAAAGTTCCTGTAGGACAGTAGGCAGCAAATCACAGTTTCAGTAAAAGGATCATGACATAAGAGGAAGTCAATACAATCGTTCATTAAAAGTCTTTGGTGTTGCATGTTTGCATGTGTGTGCTTGTCTTGTGTGTGAGTGTGTCTTGTACTTCACCTAAATGACGTGTGTGTGCATGTGTTTTAAGCTCAAGTACAGGTTCTCTCCCGTTCCCTGGGACAGTGCCTCTTCCTCCACCTACTCCAGGCCCCCACCAACGCTGCCAGCTGTCTCGTCCGAGGTCTCTCCGCTAGCACTTCTGGCTGGATCACCAATGCCCCCTCGTCGCCTCTCGCCACCGGTTGTGGTCGTCCAGGAGCCTTGTGCGTCCCTGTGGAGGAGATGCTCTCAGGGGAGGTCACCCTGGCACCACTGGCACCGCCGAGAGGAAGGAGAGGAATGTGGGGCAGCCCATATTGAACACTCCTGCTGCAGCTGAGGTAAGCCTACGTTAATCTAATGGGTGGGCTACACCGTCCAGCTGATGGACAGCCACAAAAGGGAGCGGGAGACTGACGCCACTGACAACCCCCTCATGGCCAACAAAGATGCCCTCCTGAAGTACTCATGTGCCTATCAGGAGTTCGTGAGGGAGCTTAAGTTCTACTGGGCACGCAAGGAAGCCGCGTGAGCGTACTCGGGGCAACAGCGCCACAAGAAGCTATGCGAAATGCATTGTGAAGCTTGGATACGCCGGTCCATGCATTACCTCAGTGTCATGGAGCCCTTCACACTGGCGGGTGTCCAATGTACCCTACCACCACCCGTGCCAAAGCCTGATTGGCTGGATGTGGTGTACGGGTACGACATTCTCACCCGCCTGCAAGATGTGAAGGCTCGGGTCACCTCCATCTTTGGAAACATCTTGAAGATGGATTCAACCAAGACGGTATGTGAGGATGCATTTAGTTAGAGGGCAAATAGTGTCATTAAGCTGTTAAGCGGTATCGAGACGCTGAGGTAGAGCTGCCACAGTTCCTCTACGTTGACTGGGACTGCTGTTCCTCCTACAGGGGATCTTTTAATTTTTTTGAGAGTTTTTTCTTTCAGCTGCCTGGTCGAACACCTCTGGTCCAGCTTCCTGGCCTAACACCAGTCGCCTGGTGGAGGCAGTATGCAGTTCCCTCTGCCGCATTCATCCATCTGGCAGAACAACCTGCAGTGGCAGAATGTCTAGCTGGGGCTTCATACTGCATGATTACCACCATATTCGGGACTTGGTGCTGGGCCACCAGAGGCTGATGGCTCGGGCGCCCATGGGACCCTCTCCCAGTGGTAAGTCTAGTGTGTAATCACAATGTAATAAACAGGGACAGGGACAGGCCAACTCATGGGCATTTCAAGGCAGCAAAACCATGTCACACCCTCCATCCGGGTGTGGAAAGCATGAGACTGTAAGGCTGCACCTTATATAACACTATAACTGTGAGGAACTTAGATTGTTTTATTGTGAAATGTAGCATTACCACCTCTTTTAAATTGCCATGTTTTTTCTCACAGCTGCCTGGTCGGACACACCTCTGGACCAGCTGCCTGGCCTAACACCAGTCGCCTGGTGGAGGCAGTATGCAGTTCCCTCTGCCGCATTCACCCTTCAGGCAGAAGGACCCGCGGCGGCAGAATGTCGCGCTGGGGCTGCATACTGCACGACTACCACCTTATCCGGGACTTGGTGCTGGGCCACCAGAGGCTGATGGCTCAGGCGCCCATTCAGCTCTATGAGCTGAATCATCGGACCCTCTGCCAGTGGTAAGTCTAGTGTGTAATCACAATGTAATCAATTGCTTATATCAAGGATTGTGTATCATTATTAAAACAACCTCTTTTTACAGGTTTGTCAAGAGCCAGAAGGAGAGGGCTGTGTTGGCTCCTGCACCAGGCGCTGCAGCAGATGGACGACCTATAGCACCAGCAGCAGCAACAGCGGGCCCAGCGCCAGTGGTGGCAGCGGCGCCAAGCCCAGCAACAGCAGTAGTGGTGCGTCGTCCAGGAGTGGTGGTGCCAGGCCCAGCTGCATCAGCAGGGCCTTCAGCAGTGGTGGTGGCAGGCCCAGCGGCGGTGGCAGGACGTCCAGCGGCGGCGGCAGGATGTCCAGCGGCGGCAAGACGTCCAACAGCGGCGGCAGGACGTCCAACGGCGGCTGTAGGACGTCCAGCGGCGGCAGTTTATGTGTATGGCCCTGTGGCGGCAGGTCAGACAGCCACCCCAGCTGCTCCACCCACTGCACCGCAGGCCGCACCACCACCTGCAACAGGAGCTGCAGCAGGACCTTTCCGGACCACACAGCCCCTCGTGGACCGCTCACTGCCCCAGCTACAGGTGAGTGCACTCCCCACTCCCCCCCCCCATCCCCATCCCCATCCTACCTCGGACAATGCCAGCACCACAACTTCCTCCGCCGCAACCGCTGGCCCACACTGTGCTGCAGCAGGGATTGGCACAGACTGGGCCCCGCCAGCATGCTGCTCACAAGTGCCGCAAGTGTGACCAGCCAAGGCGGAAGGAAACTGGGCACACCCGCTACCGATCCACATACTTTTGTGCCCAGGCAGCGGGTAAGAGTGTGGAGGACTGGCTGAGGGAGATGCGGGAGAAGGACCAGGGTCGAGCCCCGGACTGATTTCGCCACTATGCTGGGGCAGGTGTACATAGTTCTGTGTGTGTGTGTTCAGTCTGTTCAGTTCACCTCCACCAGGACCGGGACCTTGACGTGGTGTGGAGGCTTCCCACAAACGCCGGTCCACACTCAAGACAATGGACAATGGACAAGGGTCTTGAATGCCGCCTCTGTTTCATGCCGTCGTGACACTGTATTTTCCCTGAACATGCCCAATGCCGCTACACACCGTCTCTGCTGTGATGTGATTTAATGTCATGTGATAAAAAGAAAGAAATGTATGCCACAGATTGCTGGTTTGCACCTACTGTATGAGTCGACACGTAACCACAGGAGCTACTGTGATGTGTGGTGTAAAAAAGTATGCCATGTCTGTTCCTCCCTGGTGTGCTGCTGTTTTAAACCAGGCTGTTGTTCTTCACCTGTGCTTTGGCACCTGAGCTGTGATTCATGTGCCATGTCTGTTTCAACTCCTGAACACAAACTGCTGTTTTGCACCGATGCGCAGACACTTCAACACTGTCTCTGGTGTCATGTGTTGTGCTTTTGTACTGTTTGTGCTTATGTATGCCATGTCTTCCCCACTGATGTCCTTCTGTGCTTTCACACCTTTCACTGCCTATGCAATAATTGATGCTGTGATGTACTGTATGTTTTTTAAAAAGCTGTTCCATCCTGATGTGCTACTGTTGTTCTAAACCTGGCTATTCTGCACCTGTGTTTTGATACCTTGCACTGCCTATGCAGTGATTGATGCTGTGATGTATGGAAAAAAAATCTACCTTGCACTGCCTATGCTATTCTGCATCTGTCTTTTTATACTTTGCACTGCCTGATTGATGCTGTGATGTATGGAAAAAAAATCTACCTTGCACTGCCTATGATATTCTGCACCTGTGTTTTGATACCTTGCACTGCCTATGCAGTGATTGATGCTGTGATGTATGGAAAAAAAATCTACCTTGCACTGCCTATGCTATTCTGCATCTGTCTTTTTATACTTTGCACTGCCTATGCAGTGATTGATGCTGTGATGTATGGAAACAAAGCTACCTTGCACTGCCTATGCTATTCTGCACCTGTCTTTTATACCTATGCATATAGTTATTTTTAGTAAAATAAAGATACAATAAACCATAAAATAAATTTATTGAAATATATAGCATTGACAATATAGGCAAAATAGTATAGAAATATGCAAATAAGTGCATGTATGTGTGTATGTATGTGTGTGTGTACATTTATATATATGTACACACACACATACATACACGGTTTAATCATTTTATTACGCTCCCAGAACAGAATCCAACACTTTACGTACGGTTCACTGTCTGTTCCAATCGGGATTTGAACTCGCGACTGGAAGTACCGTTCTGTATGTTAACCAAGCGCCCTAGGCTCGACTTTTCGCTTAAATGCGCAGGTGCAGCAACTGGAGCGTGTCTATGTTCCCACAGCTCTATGTTTCCACAGCCCTATATTCCCACAGCTCTATGTTCCCTCAGCCCTATGTTCCCACAGCTCTACATTCCCACAGCCCTATATTCTCACATAGTCCCACATTTCTTCCCCTAACTGGTAGACCCCCAATGTAAATTCAAGCAAGATTCGATCTTTGGTGTTATTTGCCCTCAATGGTGCCTTCCAGGTAGTGGGGTTAGGTTTAGGGTAAGGGTAGGGTTCTTTTATATTGTGCTGCCTAGATTTATATTTGCAATGAAAACGATCTTCATCCACTCTTGTTTTCAGAACGTTTTGCATCCACATTCCACAACGATTTTATATTCATCCACCTCAGCGATCATTTTTTAAATCGACCACAGCAATCATTTTTTATTTCATTTTCATTTTCATAATCTTCCATTCTAATGTGAACGGAAGGGCTAACTGGATAAATATTACCTGTGTTGGTGTGAACATGCCCTCATCGGAACATATTGCTGTGGGAAAATAGGGTCTATTTTAAAAAAAAATCTTTATAATGTGAGAGCATGGGGCTGTGGGAACATAGGGCCCAATTTCCCAAATTTCCTAAGAAATGTGGGAACATAGGGCTGTGGGAACATAGGGCCTAATTTCCAAGAATTCTGTGAAAAATAAAAATTCCTAACAAATGTGGGAAAATAGAGCTGTGGGAACATAGGGCTGTGGGAACATAGGGTTGTGGGAACATAGAGCTGACCCTGCAGCAACAGAGAACAATTCGCCACTTCTTCATCTCGCTGTGGCCCGTGGATCGTCTCTAGCTGACAGCCAATGAGAGAGCAAGAAATGGCGATTGATGAAAATGAACCTAGTTCTCTCCTCCAATGAACGCTATTTATGATAATGAGAGACAAAAACTAATGAAAGTCAATGAACCCCTCTTGGCCAATCATTCGCGATTTATGTTAATGCAGAGCTTGTCTTGACGAATCATCGCTTTTTATTATAATTTTATGGTAATTTTAGTCCTTCCTGGACGAATCATCGCGGTTTATGTTAATGACTTTGCATGCATCTACAAATCTCAAGAGGCAAAGATGGGGAGATTACGGTAGGTAATGGAGATGAATCAAATAATTTTTAATAGGTAAAATATGACTGTGTTTGAGTGCTATTTGGAGTTTTCGTTATGAATGTAATATAAGGAAACGAATTTTGACATATTCATAGTTGACAGCTGCCTTATTAGGTTAAATTAGATTGCTGGTTTTGCTAGTTTGTGATAGCTAATTTTCGTAGTTTTGCTAGTTATCGTCAGGCTGTAAATGTTGACTAAACAACATGAATACTCAGTACAAAATATAGGAATATAGTGTCATGACTTATATTTACACTTTCCGCGGTTGTGACATGCGTTTCGTAACCGCAAAATGGTTATGACAATATTACGTTCATCCCTATGGATGCCACAAGCTCTTTGACTCTGCACGTGGTTTGTGCAAGCGAATTTGTGCATCTGCGCATCATTGTTTCACCTACACCTAAACGAGTTTGATTTATTTTAAATCCTTGTAGAAATCAATATGATGTTAACGTATTGTATGCACACAGTAGTTCTTTCTGTTGCATTGACAGCTTTTAGTGACTGCACAATCAATGCTTTAATGTGCATTGCAATGGTGCATGATATCTTGATATGTACTGTTGCAGTGCTTGATTGACAATAAAATTCGCTTTGACTTTGCATGCACACCAATGTATGTACTGAAACTTTTTGTGTGTGTAGTTATGGCAAAAGCAAATTTGAAAAGGACCGACAGCCAGCAGGTGATGCTGTGGGCCTCTAACGAGGCAGCTGATTTTTTTAGCTGCCCGTGGCCCGCGGGCCAAGAAGCATGGAGATGTGGAGAAGGAGGCGCAAGCCCACGTCAGAGCCGAAGGCGGAGACCCTGGGAACGCCTTGCTGGTGCTGAGCCGCCACCGCATCCAGCTCGGCAAGTACCGGGTTCAGACCTTCAAGTGGCTATTGGAGAATGATGTGGGCTACACCGTCCAGCTGATGGACAGCCACAAAAGGGAGTGGGAGACCGACGCCACTGACAACCCCCTCGTGACCAACAAAGACGCCCTCCTGAAGTACTCGTGTGCCCATCAGGAGTTCGTGAAGGAGCTGAAGTTCTACCGGGCACGCGAGGAAGCCCAGGCTCGTGCCAGTGTGAGGCCCTTGTGGGGTTTGGGTTGTTCGGGACAATGGCGCTCAAGGACCTGTACAACTCTAAGGAGAAAGACCATCAGCGGTAAGTCATGCTGTGCCACATAGGACATTGTAGTGTGCATTTCTGCATGTGTGTATGTGTGGTTATTGATTAGATATTTTTTATCTTTACAGGTTTGTCAAATACGTGAGGACCAAGAAGAAGCCGCAGCCTGAGTCAGCAATGGCCGCCATGTCCAGAGGCCTCAGCCACTGGCCTCACTACACCCCACTCCCGAGGTGACAGATGACGAGCTGGTCCAGATGGCAACCGATGTCGAGATGGGTAATGAACACCACATTATCATAGTGCTATTTTGTATTTATGCAGTACCGAATTCTGATTTTAAATTTATTGTTGTGTAACATGTTGCAATGATCACTGTTTCATTTACTGTTTCATTTACATTACTTAGTAGTACTGGTGTCTGAAAGATGAAGGTAAGCTGTGCTGTTATGTGCTGTATGCATGTGCATATTGTTTGTTGATGGCACAAGTGCACTGTAGGCATGTCCATGGCATGTCAACTGGAGTCGTGGTTGTTATTTCTAGTGCATGACACACTCTTTCATGGACTCCGAACCTCTTCCTATTGCATGTCTTAGCATGTATTCAAAATCTATTCCATACAGTGTCAAGCTTCACTAAAGCCTTTTGTGTTGCATGTTTGCATGTGTCTTGTGAGTGTATTTGTCTTGTGTGTGTGTGTGTGTGTGTGTTTGAGTGTCTTGTATTTTATTTAAATGACATGTGTGTGCGTGTGTGTGTGTGTCTAAAGCTGAAGTACAGGTCCTTGATAGTCTCCCGCTCCCTGGGACGGTGCCTCTTCCTCCACCTCCGCCCTCTTGGCCCCCACCAACGCTGCTGGCTGTCGCGTCCAACGTCTCCCTGCCACCGCCTCTGGCTGCCCCACCAACACCCCCTCGTCGACCCACGTCACCGGTTGCGGCTGTCCAGGAGCCTCGTCGCGTCTCCGTGGAGGAGACACCGTCGGGGAGGCCACCCTGGCTCCACCGTCACCGCAGAGGAAGAGGAAGGAGAAGACTGTGGGGCAGCCCATATTGACCACTCCTGCTGTGGCTGAGGTGTGAATCTATGCGTGGTCATAGATCACTGGGCATAGATCAGTGGTCACTTATTACTGTCACTATTGCCCTAAATTGTAGTCCTGTAGAACATACCTTATACCTTGTACTTACCTTGTGTGTGTCTTCTGTCACAGCCAAAACTTCCAGAGACCTGGCAATCAGCTCTCAATCGTCAGCAGCAGGAGTGGGTTGGCCGGGCGCTGTTCACCATGAACAGCAGGGGGAAGACCACCCTCACCACAGACCTCAACCTGTGGTGGGATCCCCCACAGCCCTGGCCAACATACGCTCAGCCAGTACTCGAGTTGAGGGGGATGAAGGGGAACGGCATCCCCCTTCTGAAATAAAAATTTTAAATCATCCCCCTTCTTAAACGGCCATCCCCCCATACCATCCCTTGTTCCATTTTATTAGTTAATGTGAAAATTACAATTATTTTAATACTGGAAATATTAGCCTACTACCATTTCAACATTAGAGGCTTTGCATTTATTTATGCGCTTCACTTAAACAAACGTTTCAGTCACCGCAATCAAAGATTCCGGGCCAAGCGGAGATTTTTTGGTTTCACTTTCAAAACGGTACCACTGTTTTCTTGCCGGCCATTTACTACATGGCATGAAGGTGTCTGGCGATCCACAAGCATATTTGCAATATAAAGCTTGTCTACTGTACACTATCTATAACGTACAGGCCGGCCACACGAAAAAAGGGTGTCCAAACCTCCGGAATTACAGCGGGCATTTGTCCTTTTTGAGGCTCTGCAGCTAAGGCTTTCAGAGAGACGCACGCAGTTGACAGGTAGGCCCGTCATCTTTCAGTTCACCTATGGAAAATATTTGTTTTTCCCTACACGTCGTCTGTCTCTCATCCATTATCTGTGACAATTTAAAATCATCCCCCTGTGACAGACACAGAACACTCCTCTGTGCTGCTCCCCTTACCGAACGCATTTTACTCGCACGCATACGCGCAAATCCCATAAGAAAAAAAAAAAAAAAACATTGCAAAGTTCATCTAATGCTCTTAACTCTGATCACGTGAAAGTAACATTACTTGATATTATTATTCTCATTCTCCAACATTGGGCTGATTATAAAAATGCATTTGCCTTATAGCAATCATTTTAAACTTGGCCAAGACTTGCACAGGACATTAAGAGCCTTGCACATGGCAAGTGTAGCCTCCATGTACAGAGTAATGAAGAGATGAGGAGTTAGCACAGTGACTAAAATTCCAAATATTAAACAATCACCTTCTTTCTTTTTATTTTTTTTCAGTTAACTAAATAAACACATGTATGAATAAAAAACATATTGGTATATGAATGGGTAATCTAGTAATGTTTCATCATTCCTGAGTCGTAAAAAAGAGGTATATAACATGGACCTCACATTCAACAATTTTGAAATGCAAAAAATGTTGATTTCCTGTGCAGTCTTTAAATCTTTACAATTGCCAAAGTAGAGCCCTCTGTTGAAACAAACTCCTCAACAAACTCCTGTCCTTCAGTTGACAAATAGATTTATAACATCTGATTAATAAAGCATAAATTGTACGCTTGTGTGCGCGTGTCCACGAGGCCTATGCACTCTGTACAAGTGACCCCACCATGGGCGCTCATCGACACAAAATAGCCGTTCCAAATGATAAAATCCACCATCCCCCTTCTTTTTATTTTACAACTCGACTACTGCGCTCAGCCACCCACTTCCCCAGCTGCAGTGGCGTCGCCAGGCGATTTTTACGGGGCTTTAGCCCGGGGTAATTTGAGCCGAGCCCGGGGTAAATTTTTTTTTAATGCTTTATACATATAACTTTACAATTCAATAATCTGCCATAACTGAAATACTTGTTTCGCTGTTTTATTCCGTTATAGTTTGTTTTCTTGTCTCACAGCCTATCAAAATAAGGAAGGATCATATTTACTTGTCTCTGATTAGGCGAAGTCGGCGCGGGGCGGGGCGGGGCTGAACAGGGACCCGAGATGAGTCTCGTGCCTGAACTGTTTACGGTCAGCAACGCGCGCTGTCAGTGGCTCAGAGCAGCTTAGCAGCTAGTGGTTGGTTTGTCAATTGGTTTTATGGTTGAAAGTTGAAAGATACGACATGTAAATGTCATGGCATCATTTAATAAACAGCCCAAACTTTTTCGATTTTTCAGGAGAAAGGCAGAGGGTAAGAATTGATATGTTTGATATGTTTACAAACTGCGTGCCCCCCCCCCAAAAAAAATTTTCAGCGCACGCTCTGCGCGCGCATTAGGAAACACCCTGGGGCTGAGCCCAGGTTGTCCTTAAAGTCTAGAAACGCCCCTGCCCAGCTGCCTTCTTTGCATGCCGGTTGTTCCTCCGGATGCCCCTTTGTATGTGGGGTGTCCGACTGGCATGTACCCAGCCTGGTTGTAAGAAGCTACTAACCAAGGCTGGGCTCTACAAGACCATCCGGAGGGTCTTGGACATCGACAGCTGGTACTTGATGGCCACGGAGTACCTTAGGCGGTGGAGAACTCAGAATTTTTTATGTAGTATGGTTGATTCATTTTAAGCAATATTCCACTTGTTGCCACTCACACTTCTGTTGCCGAACCTAAAAATAATTGTTTTATTCACCCCGTGTGGTACAGGAAATGCAATGGTTGTGTAGCCAATAGCACAACAGGATTTTGACACGTGAGCATTCGCAAACCTATCAGATTTCGCTGTTCGAATCAGCTGGAAAACTTATCTTCCTAACACTCCTTGCGAATGTCAAGTCATCGGTTTTGTGAACGTAAGTAGCTATTTAATATAACATTCTGACTGTTTGACAATTTTTGCAAATTTACACAGCTATGTCCTTGCCGTTTTGTAAGTGTTCTGGTACTTTTAGCCTATCGATGATGTTTGCATTTGTCTTGAACGAACCTTGCTGCTTTCTGATCAGAGATAGCTGACGTTAGCAAAACCATCTTTAGGTAATAAAACTACCATTAAGTCGATGTTAACATGCTAATGTTGCAATTAGTTTACTTCGATCTAAAGTTAGTTGCAGGGCTGTAGGGTATTGTAAGGTAAAGCCACTATGTTTGAACAATAAAGTGAGAAACCTGCCAAGTTAGCCTATGGTGGTGGTGGCTTTCTGTTTTTAGGTTTAGCTTGTGTGAGACTGCTGTTTTCAGTTTTAACTTACCCACACCCACACATATTTTGTACTTGTTTGTACTTTGTAAACTGGCAATATGTGCTGAAACTAATATTCACCATGCATCTCCAATCTTGTGCCTAATAGCCTAGGCTTTTCATTTCAATGTCATATCAGATGTGTTAAATATATGAGTTTGGGCATTGATATCCAGCTCTGATTTGCTTTTTTAATGAGCAAAATGAATAGGAGTATGTACATTACAATATGTTTTTATTGTCATGTAGGTAATCTTGTCCTTCAGCTGGAAAGTGATGGGCATGGAAGCAAACGACCAAGAGGGCAAGCACCAGTCAGTTGGAGGATCTGGACCCATAAGATGCAGTCTTCTGAGGACTTGTATGCTGATAGGAAACCTGGGTTCCTCTTAGCCACAAAGCATGCTGTGCTATGGTTCCAGTGATGTCAACTGCAGCTGGTGTTTCTCTAGTCTACATACCTTCAAAATACTGCAGATCTGAGTTCATCAGCTCAACATTTCATATCTGCACCACAACAGAAATCATACTTTACTCAGACTGAAATATATTTTGTGCCAAGAGACATTCAATAGTAATATAGAAATATATAGATATATAGTATAGTAGAAATATAGATCTGCGTGCATGAGTCTACTACACTCATCTACCTTCATCCCCCCAGACACACACACAGAGTAGATGAACTGTAATTCTCTAATGGCTATATTAGCCCCCACCCCACCCAAAACAACAAGCAGTGTGGCCGATCTACTCATTTTTTTTTTACATACACTGCACACTGGTTATATGCGGTGTGCCATTACTTGGCAACTTTGACAGGACAGTGCTTGAAGTGTGTATGGATGCTACAGGATTAATAAAGAACCATCTTGTCTTATTTTCAGGGGCTGCTTCTGAAGGAGGAATTACAACAGAAGACTATTGCTGATGATGATGTTTGGACTGGGGCTATCTACAGCAGTGTACCTCAAACCTTTTCAGACCAATTTAATTCATTTTAATTTCACAAATACAAGAACATACTGTACTTCAAAAGAGGCTTCTTTGAAACATTAACTTCTAATATTTACATTTATGCATTTAGGAGACACTTTGATCCAAAACAACTTACATTTGTCAACTATAGTTCAGGGTCAGTCTCTCCTGGAGTGCCATAAGCATAAACTAGCACACTAGTCAGGTTTCTTAACCTCCTCATATGGACTAATGCAAGGTACTCGATCACCAGTGGTCCCTGAACCACAGATAAACCTACTGTCATTCCAGAAGTCACCATTCAATGTCTTGTTTAATGCACTACTTCTACCAATAAATAATATCAT
>JAODXP020009524.1:0-14579 GCA_027497455.2 Sardinella longiceps | reverse complement strand
TCTTCAGAGATAAACCGCAAGTGATTAACACATTCTAATAGCATGTAATGATTGATAAAAAGGTCTACTTTGAGCAGCTTACAGCAGTTTAAATGGAAATTTATTGAATTCATATAATAACAGACCTGACGTTACTGTCACCATATAACACCACAGCAAAATCAACCAGCACGAAACTCCATCAAGGAGTCTTAAAACGAAGACCAATCAACTTACAAATTATGGACTATTTATCCTTCCTCCTAATACTGCCGTAAGTAAACAGTTTAACTGTGCCAAAACAGATAAAATATCCTGTAGGCTAATTGTCTGCAAATATTACGCTAGCCAACATGCTAAAAACGGCTAACGTTGCAGGAGGCAGATAGAGGCAGGCTTTAGACCCATTTTGCTATCGCTAAATGTCCGTGACAATATCTAACAAACTAAGTTAAGTTGTTTTGAGCTATGTGATTGATTAGTTAGAGTTAAACTGTTGGTGTGCCTTTGTAGTGCTGGATTACAGATGAGAAATCTTTGGGAATACGGTGCTGAAACTCGCTAGCATGTTAGCAGCAGCAAACTTTTTAAACTATTGTAAAGCTTATCTGGCCACTATGTTTTCCACTTGGTCTATCACAGACATCACTTATTCAACCAAGGACGTAGCTACGATGTCTTTTGGGGTAAAGGAAAGGCTAAAGAGCATTTTCCCTATCAAGTTTGAACGACTCATGCTGCATTTTTTGCCGTCGCCATAGGCATAACATTGTAGAATATTGCCGCTACTCAAATGTTTGACAGGCCAGGGCTCTTTAGTTACCGTTGCTATATGTAGGATTGGTCAGTTGCCGTTGTTGGGAGGGGCTTAGCGAAGGTCAATTGTGCCACTGCGTGAGTGAGTGACCACGCCTCTCCCAAACTCACTTCATAAATTGTCCATGGCAATGCATGTAAGACGCGTTTACAACGCAAGCAGCAGATAGACCGATGTGATTTTTTGTCAGTTTTTTGTACAGGGCGGTTTTCAACATAATAGAATATTAGCAGCAATGTTGTCACAGACGAGAGTCTACAGTTGACATAGAAAATAATTTCCAAAGTGCCAGAACCAACCACCCCTTTTAGATCGCTAGGTCAGAGTCAGATTGCGTCTAGTTTATTTGTGCTTCCAATTGCGTCTCAGATAATCAACATGTCCGTAACAGCAACGGAGAAAGAATGAGCAATTCTTCCCGCGTATCATAGACTGTAGACCTTCTGTGAGTAACGTATTTGTGAAGAGAAAAAAAAAACGTGTTCAATAGGCTATGCATGACAGTGCGCATACACCAGTCTATGCAACTTCAGTTCGCTCCATCTCTCCACTGATCAAAGTTTGCCTGCCCTTGTTGATGCTGCCCTGACATCGCGGCAAGAAACCTTGAAACTGTGATTTGACATGTTGAATGTTTGAAACTACTTGCAACTACATGAAAACTTTGATTCACACCGCTGCGGTTATCTCATGTCTTAAATCTTCGGTCTGAATTTGAATAGGCTTTAGGTTAAGCTACGTCAGCTACTTCCATAGCTGCACTCAAACAGTAACGTAGGCTATTTGTGAAGAGAAAGAAAACGTGTTCAACATATGTGCGCATACACCAGTCTATGCAACGACTCTACTTCGCTCCATCTCTCCACTGACCAAAGTTTGCCTGCCCTTGTTGATGCTGCCCTGACATCGCGGCAGGAAACCTTGAAACTGTGATTTGACATGTTAAATGTTTAGCGGCTTGAAACTTCTTGCAACTACATGAAAACTTTGATTCACACCGCTGCGGTTGTCTCATGTTGTCTTAAATCTTCACTCTGAATTGGAATAGGCTTTAGGTTAGGCTACGCCAGCTACTTCCATAGCTGCACTCAAACAGCTTGTGCTGAAGGCATGGGCGGAGCTTGGTGAGGCTGCGAGTGAGCGCGTTGCATGGGTGGATGACAAATAAGCCTGAAAAAAAGGATTTTTAAAAAACTTCAAATATCATCCCTAAAAAGTGTTTATATGTGTTGCTGTGAGTCTAAACTTAACCAATACGTAAATATTTTTTACATTTTTTAATTAAAATAAGTATTTATATATGAATTTGTCAAGGTAGTGCCTAAAACTGTCATATGGTGTGACATTAAAACAATTTGATATAAAATAAAAATTAGGTATTTTTTTCTTCTTTAATTTACGTCAATGTACTTATTAATCATGTTTGCTTTGATATGCAACATTTGCTTGTGAATATTTAGGATAAAAACTTAACATTTGACAAGTTATTATGTCAAGGAGGAGAATGGTCTGAACTCTAACCAGATATTTTAGCGTATTTCTGACATTCTTTGTCAAAAGTTGCTCAAAATTCTTGAGATTCTTGCAGATGTCATTTCCTTTCTACACTATTGATTTTGTCATGATTTGAGAGTCTTGTTTTATGACGTTTTCTATGATTATTTGACGTCACACCAAATGACATAGTGTCACGCCATATGATGAAATGCACCAAATCACAATGTATCAGCGCAAAAAAAGGTATTTCATGAAAATAAAATCATTAACAATGAATTTTGAAGTCCACTGAAAAGAACTTTAGGGATAACATCTATTTTTCAACTGCATATTATATGTGAAACATGGTGACATGGGGGAAAAATGTAGCCTGACATAGCCCGCCCATAATACGAATGTTCATCCGTATCCATGGTCTGGGAACGGTCCTCTGGGGCGTGTTTACATCGGTAGAGAGTCTACCGGCCAATAAGCGAAGCTGATTAGACGAGCTGTCCAATCGTTTCAAACCAGAAGTGAATGCCCTCCCTCCGCAGTATAATCGCGTCAGGTTAAAGAACCTCCAGACCATGAATACGGATGAACAGCAGTATTATGGTCGGGCTATGTCAGGCTAGGAAAAATAGTGTCACACCATATGACGTCCATTGTAGGGACAAAATATATTTGATTAGAACTTAGTTGGACGTTATGCATGTGCATCGAAACTTTCTGTGGTTATAGAAAACATCCACTTATTTTATTTGCCTGGTAAAATTTTAAAGTATTTATACTTTATATGGATATACATTCTAATTAGGAAAATCACACGCATAGTGGACAGTCACACCATATGACATTTTTTATGTTTGGATAGTTGTTTTATGTCAAAATTTAAATACAACACCAAAATTTTTAGTATGCAGGAAGTTGATCCTATCAGACCAACAGCATTTCCATATCAATTCTTAACAATTACCATTTTTTATACGTGTGTGACAAAAGGACAGTCTGAATTTTGCTATCCGTCATCCACCCATATAGGCCGTTTCTCCTAAGCTTCATTAGACACAAACAAAACATTTTCTGACTTAGTCTATCGTTTTTGCCGATATGACAAAATTCCCATCGTGGAAATTATTTTTCCGATATACCGCAGACGATAACATATCGCACAACCCTATTTCAAACATGTTTAAATTCACTTTCCTTCAAATAATACACATTTGAAGCACACAAATTGGGAGGTCCCGAATAGTTTGAAGCTTCATGCACATAAATGTAAAACCACTTTTATCTACTCGGGACCTCCAAATTTGTGTGCTTCAAGTGTGTATTATTTGAAAGAAAGTGAATTTAGACTTATTTTAAATGTTATTACCCATTTTTTTCAAGTCAGAAAGAGGCATAAATCCAATGCATTTCAATGATAGAATGTTCATTTTACTACCATAGAATGCTTTTACAACCTCGGAATGTTGAGGTGTGAAACAAGTCTATAGAGTGTGAGAGTGAGGTTCCGGAAGTGTCTTTAGTGTTCGTCGGGGCGAGTGAGAATTTGATTATAACCCACGCTGTCTTAACCACACATTCTACACGTCTAACTAGCTACGGCAAGACATAATGAGTGCCTGTGCTTACCTAGACACCAAAAGTTCATGAGATCTCAATTTAGTTTCTGAACAAAGGTCCTTTTTCTGCGATGTCCCAATGAAGTACTTCATTACCCATGTTCCCGAGCAATCCCACAATCCCACTGCAACGTATCTGATTGGTGGACCTTTTTGAAGCCCGCGAAAATCAGCGTTAGGACGTCGGTGCAGATGATCAGCCCTGATCAGCCCTTGCTATGCTAGTGCTAATGTTGCTATTCTAGAGCCCTGGGGGACCGCTAGACATTGACAGCAACGGACGCCAGCGGTAGGCTTCCCAGACAGCACGCGCCATCTTCCCGATAGTGCTTCCATCAACCTGGCTGTGTATAATCACGACCTCAGGTAAGTTTGGTTTGTGTAAAATCATGATATGATGTGATATTATATGATACGATTTGTTTTGGTGTCGATATAATGCATATAATTAATTACAAGACGGTGTAAGTTAAGTTTTGGTAAACCGCATCAAAGTTTCGATGTGTTAGCTGCAAACTTGCTAAGTATAGTTAACAAGATGATGCACTCAATAGTAAAATATAATTATGATAACCTGTTGTGGTTCGTTTAGCCTATTTGTGTCTTATTTCCTCTTGCTGCTTTATTTATTTTGTTTAGGCGCTGTGTTAAGAAATTCAGACATTCCCACGACTCGGATGACTGCGTTATGAAAAGTAAGTTTACGATGTGGTTAGCATAGCTCATAGACATAGATACACAGCATGGTAGCTTTTATGAGCAGCTACGATTCATGTTTGTTTTCTCATAGTAGAAGTGATTATATGACAACCCTTGACGTCTGTTGTGGTTACATTATTTGTGTCTTACTTTGCCCTTTTGCTTTATTTGTTTTGTTTAGGTATGGTGTTCAATGTAGGCTTTAATATCACTGATGCTGACGCTGATGCAAGCTGCAGGTCGGACAAGCCTAAACATCGCTTAGCCCAAGGTGGCGAAAATGTAGCCTATGACTTGTTTGCCTTGTAATGTCGCATATTTCAAAATAAATTATATTTCTGAACCATCAGTCTCTTCACTTGTGAAACATACAAAGGTTCATGGTGGGCTGCTGCTAAAGAAAAGTTAAGTAAAGCCAATATTTTAAACCGGGGCATTGTGCTGTGGTACAGGGGTAGCTTGTGGCTTCTGTCAAGGCTAGCATGAAGGACAAGAAAGTTGTGGTGAGTTGTGCTAGCAAAGCATTTAGCTCATGGCTAAGAGGAAGGAGCCTAAAGATCTTGAGATTTTATTTCTGACCTCGCATTCAGAGATTAACGTGCTTGGTTTAACAAAACCAAATGCTCTGACCATAAAGAGGAGTGAGCAGGCAGGGAGATATATTTTTGCTCGCATGCAACACAGCACCTTAATGAAAGGCTAGTTTTCCTGGTCCCTAGATAACAGACTATCGCTAACTGGCTAATGTAACGTTACCAGGCTTGACCTGGAGGAAATTGCTAACGACTACACCTTACCAGCAAGGCTAACGGTAACGTCAAGCAAATGGTACACTTAAATAACGTTGAATAAAGAGTTGTGTATGGTTATTTGGCTTCTGATGCAAAAATTATTTACAAAAGAGCAGATATTGACAAAAAATACTAGTATTCGATGACGGAGCACGACCGCGTGGCTATCATTGACCTGAGCAGATACCAATGACCGTTAAAGGAAATCGTCGGCTGGATATGGGGTAAGTAGTAGCTTATGGGTAGTGTATTTTTTGCACTGAGGGGAAATGAAAAGGACACACGTTTGTACCATAGGTTTTTTTTTGGTATTTTCGTTTGTTTTTTCACTCGACACGAAAGATCAGATGCTTATCATGTACCCCGTAGCTGGTTAGACACAGTGGACAATTAGAACCCTATTTGAACCGGGCCTTTCGAAACGCCTATGGCAAAATTAAAGGGGGAGTCACTTCCGGGAACCAGACCTCCGTAGACGGCTCAAATTGACTTTCACACTCTATTAGCAGCAGTGTCACATTAACGTTACGTCACATCATTAACATTTTCCCTTAAAAAATTATAGAACGATATTAATGTATGTGTGCCATAATATTGTCTGTGATCATTAATGAAACCAACACATGACAATAGCAGGGTCCCAGTGACGTGATAACGGGTGCACGAACAATTCGAACTGATGGGCAGGATGTGGAAGCAAGCATAACAACACCAATGGACGGCACGGAGAAAAGTGCATTGTAGTGGTTTGGAGCCGGTATGTAGGGGAAAATACAAGTAATTAGTAGGGAAATACATCGGACGTGACCCGTACTTGATGAAAATGTCAGAATTTTCTCAAGAGCGGAAAAGATTAGCCGACAATCGCGGCTGTGGGCATTACGAACTACGGCATGGTTCTGGAGTTTCCCCCCCTTTTTCTCACCTTTACGGGCGATTTCCTTAGGCACTCGATATTAAAGGGGAAATCCTGTCAAATTTCAACAAGAGCTCTATTGCTCAAGCTACTAGAGATTAGCAAATACTGAAGACGCAAGACATTTTAGTCCAACCATATAGGTTTCCTTGAACAGAGAGTAAGCCCTGACAGTTCACCCAATGGGGCAAGTTTTCAAAACAGTTTTCAGCATCAAATCATGCACCAAATGTCACCCCAAAAGCTATGTAACATCATCAGACACATTACAACACACCTCTGTAGTGTTTATGACTACAAATGTCTAACAAAGTGCTTAAAATTGTGTTTTTATGCAGTGTTTACAAAACCGTTTTGTAAACAAACAATATTGGGCTGCTTCCATAAGCTCACAGTTTTAACCACTTTTCCAGCCATTTGTTGCCATATACAATACAGTTCTGTGTTGTAATGTGTCTGATGATGTTGCATAACTTTTGGGGTGATATTTGGAGCATGTTTAAATGCTGTAAACACAGTTTTGAAAACTTGCCCCATTGGGTTAACGGTCAGGGCTTATTCTCTGTTCAAGGAAACCTATATGGTTGGACCAAAATGTCTTGCATCTTCAGTATTGGCTAATCTCAAGTAGCTTGAGCAATAGAGCTCTTGTTGAAAATTGACAGGATTTCCCCTTTAACCCTTTCCCTTCTCTCGGTTAGACAGTTTATAACATCCAAAAACGGCACAAAACTTAGGCTTTTGGTACAAAAAAGTTGCAGCCAAAATGCAGTGCTTTCAATGGCGCCAGCTCCAGAAGCCCACCAGTTGAGGTTCGCGCGCGTACAGAAGAACACTGAAAAATACGTTAGTGACGTCGGGTGAAACCCAGCTATTCAATCGCTCCTCTGCAAAACAATGTTGTATGAACCATGTGCTTTTTAGCTTTAGACAGAGAGGGTTTGTTTGGCAGTTACCATGACGACATAGCTATATGCTAACTATAAGCTAGTCGTTTTGGACTTTGCTGAAACCTCACATATTGCGGTAAACTATGTGTACGTTTGCGCTGTCCACTTAAAATGAACTCAGTAATGTTACCCGCAGGGTGTCAATAAATTAAATCTCAAATATAAATGTAAAACATTACGTTAGCTAGATCGCTAGCATTAGCTCGCTAACAACTTGAAATTTTAATAGGCTATTTACTGCCTGGCAGCTTCATCTGATAAAAATACCAACAGTAACCATTTACAACATTAGTCTTGAAATCATGTTGAACACTTACAGAATATGAGAGATACATGCCAAAAAACATGATAACTCCAAAAGACGATTTATTGGTAAAAGTCCTGACATCATTCAAAACCAGGTGGTGCCCTTGTGAAAATACCACTACTATGCGCGAACGTAGGTGCTTCTTGTTTGCTCCAACTGTCTTTGGTGCTAGAGCTCCGGTTATGGGTAGTTACACATATGTCTGAAGACGGGGTTCTCCGACATCTCCACCTTGCCCGGAGTTCGTGAGATTCTCCGTCTTCACCTTCGGATAAGTGTAACAGTGAGGTGCAACCGCAGAGAAACATGTGCGTCTTTATGGTTATCTGTGTTTGTGTAAACGGGGTCTCACTGACATTGGATTTACTCATGCCAACGGACTTTTGATAAATAGATATTTCTTACAGTCTTCAACTGACAATAATACCCACTCATAGGCGACATCTTTGTCATTTTGTCACTAATTTATGGCTAACCTACTTCAGGCTTTGGAGCAGCACAGGTGCGCATCAGACTCAACTTTCAATGTGTGTGTCTGTGCCTGTAAAAAAAAAAAAAAAAAGAAGCGCAGCGCTGTAGATTAGAAAAGAGCTTTATGATGTTTTCTCCACCTCAAAGAGTGCCTGAATTAGCGATTGGCCTACATAGGTAGTTAAAAGCAATGCAAAACTAAAGAGACGCACTGAAACAGTGGTAGACTGTGTTGAAATAGCAGATTTTTTTTTTTTTTTTTTTTCCATCCGCACAAACTATGGCGGCTCTCAGGAAACTATGGCGGCCCGCCATAGATTAATACATGTGTGGGAAACACTGCAAATCCTGACCCCCTGGCCTGCACCAAGAGGACAGGTGGCTCACCTCACTTCTGAAGTAAGTCTCATCATTGTTGCTGATGAGACCCACCACAGCGTGTCATCCGCAAATTTGATGATGTGATGTAATGGTGTGCAGTCATGAGTTTACAGGGTGAAGAGGAGGAGGCTCAACACACATCCCTGGGGGACCCCTGTGTTAATGGTGATGGATGTATTTCTGCCTACTCCGCACTGCCTGTGGTCTCCCTGTTAGGAAGTCCAGCAGCCAGTTGCAAAGGGAAGTGTAGAGTCCTAGCTGGCAGAGTTTAATGACCAGGTGTTGTGGAATGATTGTGTTGAATGCTGAACAGAAGTCAATGAACATCATTCTAACGTAGGAGTTTTTCTTTTCCAGGTGTGTGAGGGCTGGTTGTAGGTCGGTGACGATGGCATCCTCGGTCGAGCAGCTCGACCAGTATGCAAATTCAAAGGGGTCCAGTGAGGGAGGAGCACGGACTTGACCATGACCAACCATTCAAAGCACTTCATAAGGATGGGAGTGAGTGCAACTGGACGGTAGTCATTGAAGCAGGATGGTGAGGACTTTTTGGGACCGGATGATGGTGGTGGCTTTAAGCCATGTGGGGACAACAGACCGACACAGAGAGGTGTTGAGGATGTCCGTAAAGACATCAGCGAATTTGTCTGCGCAGTGTTTTAGTACAAGGCCAGGCATGTTGTCAGGACCAGTCGTCTGTTGGTTAGGATGTCCCGTATCCAGTTACTCAGGGAAGTGTTAATGCCCAAGTCCATGGCTGTGTCCGAAACGGGAAGGATGTGACTTGCTGCCTTGCTGTCTTCACTGTCTACAAAGTTACCTGCCATAGAAGGTATCAAGGTGGTTGCTAAAAACTTTGTTTTGGACGACGTAGCAAGTTAGCAGTTTAGAACACTTTTTGTTTATTTATAATTGTCCAGGCGCTGTTGTCAAGAGATCGATATACTGTATTCTATAGAATGTTGCGCGCTGAAGGTAGCATGAAGGAAACATTGATGTTTCCTTCAAAATTGGTCAAAACAAATGGTACCTTCAAAGGCAGGATTTTATGCATTTATTTGTTTCGGACATGCCTTGATGCCTCGCTGCCACCAAATGCTTCCTTCAAATGCGGCATTTTCCCCATTTTTCGGACACAGCCCATGAGTTTGGAGATCAGCTTGGAGGGGATGATGGTGTTGAATGCTGAACTAAAGTCTACCAACAGCATTCTCACACATGTTTTTATTATCCAGGTGGGAAAGGAGTGTAAAGGAGTGTAGTGGCGTTGAGATGGCATCTACTCTACCACTGTTCTTGCTGTATGTAAATTGTAAGGGATCCAGTGTGAAAGGTAAACAGGATTTGATGTGATCCAGGACCAGCCTCTCAAAGCACTTCATGATGGTAGGGGTGAGTGCAACAGGCCGGAAGTCATTAGGGCATGCTGCTACTGGCACTATAGAGATGGTTTTGAAGCTTTTAGGGACAGCTGCCTGGACCCTCCTGAAGGCAGTCTTACTGTATTGTGGAGTTATTTAGCTTGACTTTTTAAGGGTAAGTTTGACTTGAGTGGGATTAAACGCAGCCTGCCTACATGTAGAGCAGGGCTATTCAATTAGTTTTCCAAGGGGGCCACATTTAGAATCCAAGAACTTGAGCGGGGCCACAAACTTTTCGCGGTCACTATTTTCAAATAATCAAATCGCAACACATTGATTAAAATGCATATTTGCTTTGTTTTAACAATAACTTTGCATGTTAACAATAGCTACAAAGTCTTTATTTACAAAATTTACATTTACAAGTACCAGAACAGAATATTTGAATACCATAACTTTATTTTTAAAGTGAATTATTCATCCCTAAATGTCATGTTACAGAACTTATTTTGCACTCCAACAGGTAGGCTAAAAGAAAAATTTAAAATTACATGTAAACACGCAAGGACTGTACTATAAGTACAGTTGTCATAAGAGGAAATGCTGCATCAATAGACCAAACCGGCTTAATAAATAAATAAAAAGGCTGCGCAACAGCGCCAAAATCCTCTGGTGGCCAAACCCGGAATTACATGTACTTGCTTAGAATCGCCATAGAGAATGAACAGTGGAAAATACCTTAAAAAAATATTTCCTATTGTATTAATGCCACTTAAATTGACGTAGTTTGGGGACATATTATTTATTTATTGATATTCTGCAAATTATAAGGTGTATATTAAGCTTTGGAGACTGGTGATGATATTTTGGTTTAAAAGGTGATGAATCACGTCGGCCGCATCTGGGCCGTGTCCGGGCCGCATCTGGGCCGCGTGCGGGCCGGATGTGGCCCGCGGGCCGCCAATTGAATAGCCCTGATGTAGAGGATCGTTTAGCATAGCCGTTCCCAAACTCAGTACTGACTCGATGGTCAAGTTTTACATAGGGCTTACCTTTTTATTATCCCACTAGGGGAAATAACAATAGAGCTCATTAGTCACGTGTCTGAATAGCTAGTTCCAGCTTAGCCCATGGGACCCCGGAAGTCACATAATGGTCATTGAATTAGTATTGGGAAAAAGTATTATTTTCTGGTCCAAGTCAAATATGTTCTGGGTTACACATTTTGTTTGCCGAATTAAATGAGGAATTTACATCAGAAAACTTTGTCAGTTTATCGTGAGATTGTTCCCTAAGGCTTTTGAGAAAGCATATCAAAACAGACTACAGCGTGTGTGTCGCATATGTGACGTTAACCGCCCCTTAAACACTTTCTCTCTGTATCGCGCCATATCCACTCTACATCATGGCTATCACCCTGGCTAATTTCACTGCCTTCTTTGGAGGGGAAGACATAAGTAGAGGGGAGACCATTTCAAGTCGGGCCATGTCCTGAGTAACAGCTACGCCAGTGGGGAGATGGTCGGCGTTATCCACTCCAGCAGACGGGAGCAGCAGTACAGGGCTGATGTAGCACGATACAGAGGGAAAGCGTTCGAGGGGCTAACGTCACATTTGCGACACACACGCTGTAGTCTGTCTTGATACGCTTTCTCAAAAGCCTTTTAGGGAACAATCTCACGATAAACTGACAAAGTTTTCTGATGTAAATTCCTCATTTAATTCGGAAAACATCATATGTGTAATCCAGAACATATAATGACTTGGACCAGAAAATAATACTTTTTCCCAATACAAATTCAATGACCATTATGTGACTTCCGGGGTCCCATGGGCTAAGCGGAGCTAGCTATTCAGACAGGTGACTAATGAGCTCTATACAATACAATACAATAACAATACAAATACAGTACTTGCAACACAGACTAGAACACAATGAACTAGTATTTCAAATGGCAGAAAAAACTGTGTTGTTCCAAACACCTCCTAAATATTAGGTGAAAAATTCTCTCCCAGCACCAACATAAGCTATGAAATGCTTACCTCCTTGATTAACTCTTTTGACACCTCTGCCCCCATATAATTTTCAGTAATTGGTCAATATTTTTTTGTTACACCATATGGAAATTTTTGACAATAGTTCTTATCAATATGTCAAAATGGAATAAAACCAGACTTTCAAGCTGGGGGTTAGAAGAAATGATGATGTTTGACAGAAATTTATTTCTAGAGTTATTTTCAAATTATTCAAAATATTTTAACTATTTTAAATGTATCTAAACTAAGCGTCAACAAAAGTCATATCACTAACCCATATGTCACATCCAATGAATATGTTTCTCTGTCAATTTTATGTCAAGTCCATTACGCAAATTAAAAGGCTCATATTCTTATGATCTACATCATGAAGTATTTGGCCAGGGAAATTGCATAAGATAATGAAGAAAATTGTGAAATGCAAGTCCATAATACTGAAACATATCTACTTCAGGTTAATAATCTCACATAATAGGCCTAGCATGTCGTGAATTAGGTTTACTACACACTCTCTCTCTCTCTCACACACACACACACACACACACAAACAAACCTGCACTGATATCTGGATGGATTATTGAGACACTAAAGCTATTCAGCAAGGGTGACATGAATCGCTGTAAATGTCCTTTGCCCCTTATAAATGATATTGAAGTTTGCCTGGCAAAATGAAATCTGCATGTCATTCCTCTATATAGATAGATAGATGGATAGATAGCAGACTTTTACAATCCAAAATGGAAATTCCAGTTTTGTCAGCTGTCAAAGTCCCAACCTGGCTAATTCAATCTGGCCCCCTAATCATCCCCCACTGTAATTGGCTCATAAATAATTCCCTCACTCTCCACCTCAAGCTAGTGTGTGGTGAGCGTTCTGGCGCATAATGGCTGCCGTGCATCACAGGTGGGTGCTACAGGTGGTGGTCGGTGATCCCCCTTCCACTGTAAAGCGCTTTGGGTGTCTTGAAAAGCGCTATAGAAAGCAAGATCTGATATCACCAAGTAATTAAGAGTCCCTAACCTGAACCTTAACCCTAGCCCTAAACATAACCCATTGATCCGACAAGTTTGACATTGATCCTGGACTCTTAAAGGGGTGGTTCAGAATTTTCGATGTTAAACCTCATTTCCAAGTAAGCCTGAGTGATATCTGTCATTGGAGACCGTTTTCAACTCATTTCATCCAGTCCTTCTATCAGCTGAGTTCGCTGGTGCTAGGCTAACGCAAGTCAATGGACACTGCTAGCCTGGCAATAAAAGACAGTCTTACCCACTCTGCAGTCTCCCCAAAATTATAAAATGTAGGATTAGCTGTTGAGAAAGCATTAAAAGGCAGTGCTGAAAACGGTTACTTTTGTATTGGTTCTGATAGCTTCTGGAGGCTTTCTGCCTCCAGTTGCAGTTTATAGAATGTTAGAACACGGAATGTTTACAAACACAGAAAGGGTCTATAGACCCTTTTTGAAGCTACGTCACAATTCCATGAGTTGAGTTTTGGAGGCAGAAAATCGTCTGTTCTGATAGACATGGCTGTAAATTTGACAACTTTCCCCATCTTTGAAAATATAATGAATCTATTTCTTTACAAGATATGATTCACAAACAACAAAATATATGTCCACTAACATGATTAAACGAGTACCCAAAGTTCAGAGACTGAAAGTAGCACAGGTGGCTATCTGCATCTTTAGGCTGCTGGATAACGTAGTGATGCCATACTGCCACCGTAGCGACCTCTCTCAATTTAAACCACTTGTCAAAGCAAACAAACTTATCGACAGTCTCCACATATTTAACTGAACACAGGGATTTTGTATCACTTTAACACTACCCCTAAAAGCCAAACTTTACCACCGAATAACCCGCTAGCTTGTTAGCTGACGGTAGATCGCCTACCTTGTTAAGTGACGTTACTAACGTTAGTCGTTTTCCCATAGGATTAAGCGCATTTCTCTTGAAGTGCACTATAGACCCTATAGACCCTTTCTGTGTTTGTAAACATTCCGTGTTCTAACATTCTATAAACTGCAACTGGAGGCAGAAAGCCTCCAGAAGCTATCAGAACCAATACAAAAGTGACCGTTTTCCGCACTGTCTTTTAATGCTTTTTCAACAGCTAATCCTACATTTTATAATTTTGGCGTAATCTATCAGATGTATACTAAATAATATCCAACTACAGTAGCGATCCTGTATGCCTTACAGTGTTTACAAATTGTATGAGTTAAGGTGCACTTCAAGAGAAATGCGCTTAATCCTATGGGAAAACGACTAACGTTAGTAACGTCACTTAACAAGGTAGGCGATCTACCGTCAGCTAACAAGCTAGCGGGTTATTCGGTCGAAAAGTTTGGCTTTTAGGCGTAGTGTTAAAGTGATACAAAATCCCTGTGTTCAGTTAAATATGTGGACACTTTCGATAAGTTTGTTTGCTTTGACAAGTGGTTTAAATCGAGAGAGGTCGCTCCGGTGGCTGTAGGCATCACTACATTATCCAGCAGCCTAAAGAGGCAGATAGCCAGCTGTGCTACTTTCAGTCTCTGAACTTTGGGTACTCGTTCAATCATGTTGGTGGACATATATTTTGTTGTTTGTGAATCATATCGTGTTAAGAAATAGATTCTTGAGTTATATTATGATGACAAGCTATATTTTCAAAGATGGGGAAAGTTGTCAAATTTACAGCCATGTCTATCAGAACAGACGATTTTCTGCCTCCAAAACTCAACTCATGGAATTGTGACGTAGCTTCAAAAAGGGTCTA